>SNVD02006837.1:0-26082 GCA_013180625.2 Boswellia sacra | reverse complement strand
GTTTGAAAGAGCTATTTTAGATTTAGGAGCATCTATTAATTTCATGCCATATTCTATTTATGCTTCTTTAAATCTTGGACCTTTTGCGAAAAATGGTATTACCATTCAGTTTGCTGATCATTTTAATGCATATCACAAAAGAGTTGTGGAAGATGTTCTTGTGCAGGTGAATCAGTTGGTTTTCCCAGCAGACTTCTATGTCCTTAAAATAGAGGATGAGACATCTCCTAATCCAACTCCGATTCTTTTAGGGAGACCATCTTGAAAAATGCTAGAACCAAGATTGATGTTCATGATGGCACTTTCACCATGGAGTTTGATGGCAAAAGTGATCGGTTCAGTATGTTCCAGGCAATTGAAGTGAGACATAGGGACAGAAAATTCCAAGAACTAAGAAGGTTTTGATACATAGTTGTCCAAGAAATGGAGGAAGCCTATGGCATGCTTAGATGAGACTATAGCTATAATCACAACACAGGTATATGTTTCGTACATTGAATTGCCTTATTAATGAGAAACTCTTCTTCTGTGATGAAAGCCAATATCCTTGGAGCTTAAGCGTACTTCAGATTATTTTGAGGCATGTGTTTTCGGGGTAACTAAAGTGATCCTTGCATAGTTACCAATAGAAATGAGGCTTGCACCCACTAAAAGAAGAGAAACGCGTTCCGAGTATTTTAGAGTTAACAAAACAGCTAGTTAGGGAGATTGCTGTAACATCCAAGGCCCAGCCATATGCGTGCACCATTTCTTGTTAGAAGAGGGATCCAAGCCCATTAGAGAAGCACAACAGAAATTGGATCCTCCCATGATGGAACCAACGTCGGACTGAGGACGTTAAACCAAGCGCTTATTGGGAGGCAAACCAATGTTTTTGAAAAATTAAAAAAAGAAGAAAAGAAAAATAAAATGAGGTAATAATGATCGATTTTTGTGTCTCAAGGAGATTCCTTTCGTAGGCCAACAAATTGATCAGGTTTTATCTCTCTTTGCCATCTGTCTCATTTGTTTTTATATTTTTTACTTGTTTTTGACTTTGTTTGCTATTGTGTTGTTATCTCTTTTATGTGTCTTTAGTTTCGTTTTTGCTCTTTTCTTTTCCTTTCTTTTGTTTAATTTGATTACTCTGTGCTTTGAGCTCATTTGTGCAGCAGCTTGTGAAAACATCCAAACGGAAGCTGAAGCCATTGCCCGAAGGTTTGAAACGGTGCACATCTTGGAGAAGAACAGACTCAATCGCATTATCGGTAATATCTCTCCTTTTCTCTCTTCACTGGATGCTGTATCTTTCTATCGAACCTTCGTAAATATTCCCTTTCATTTTGCCTCAAAATGCTGTGTTTAAAATTTATAAAGTACGGATGACTAGACTTTGGGCATTGATGCTCCTAAATGGGCCTGCGGATATCCGATGGCTTATCGAAGCCAAGGTGAGATTGTCCGGTGAGCCGGACATTAATCTCGCAAAATACATGCCTGGTCTAGAAAAAAGCTACTACGCCAAGAGGCGAAGAGCGAAAAGGTTACAAGTATGTTATAAATGTGCTAGATGGAATTGTAACCAGACTGTCGTTCATTAGGTTTTGCGTCCAGGAATAGAGAAGATAAACTTTCATTTATTAAGAATGGTTTGAGTAATGGATCGCCTGGATAATGTTTTTGGTTAACTCTCGAGTCACATTCTTGTGGACTCTCTGTTCAGCTAATTGCTTAATAATGGACACAATTTCGATGATGAATTGGCCCAGTGGTATAGTCTAAGGGAATCTGACTAAAAAGACCTCTGTTGCCACAGTTTATAAGAAAACTGCATGGGAAGCAAATCCCCGACCCATAGAAGGCGTTTCAGCCGTTATTGCTGTCTCTTATACACATCTAGATGTGTATAAGAGACAGAATCACAACTGCTTGTATATTTGAATATGTGTTGTTGTTGTCGAATTTTTTTTTTCTTGTTACGTTTGATCTGATTATCAATGTTGTTTTTGTGTTGTTGTTGTTTGTTGATTTTGTTTGGTTTTAAATTTCAAGTTTTCTTTTGGACAACTAATTCATGACTACCCTATGGCATAGTACCACGGGGAGACAGTGTGGAGCTTTTGTCAACCTCCGCGAAAGTATATCTCTACCTTTTCATGGTTCACGTGTGGAGGACAAGTGTGGCGGTTTTTTTCAAACCCCACCGAAAGTTTATCTCCATTTTTCATGCACACGTGGGAGACAAGTGTGGAGGTTTTGTCAAACCCCACCGAAAGCATATCTATTTTTTCAAATCTCAGGGCGATAAATCTACATCGAGCAAGCCCCACCGAAAGTATGTTCCCATGTGTCAAAATTTGAGAGTTTTATGGGTGTATATATACATTCTGCATATTTTCATATGTCATTCCATAACCTGTCTTGCAATTGAAAAGCATAATATCTAACGTGTCTTACACAAGATTAGAGCACTTGTAGAAATGGCGAAAACACCAATTCGGCGATTCCGCAATATATGCGTATTTTGCGGATCGCAATTTGGTAAAGATGGAGAGTTTACCACAGCAGCTCTTGACCTTGGTAGGACATTAGCTGCGAGGGGTATTAATTTGATTTATGGAGAGGGTAGTCTTGGGTTAATGGGGTGTGTGTCAACAGCTGCATCCCTAGGAGGGAGCAAAGTTCTCGGCATTATCCCTAAACCATTAGCTGTACGAGATATCGTAGGCAACACATTCGGGGAAGAGTTTCAGGTCTCTAGTATGCATGAGCGTATTGCACATATGGTTGTTAAGTCCGATGCATTTATAGCTTTGCCTAGTGGTTATGGTACATTAGAGGGGATATTTCAAATCACCTCTTGGGCACAGCTAAATATCCATCGGAAACCCATTGGTTTGTTAAATGTTAAAATTTTTTTTGATGGTTTGTTGTCCTTTCTTGATCAAGCTGTAGAAAAAAATTTCATCTCACCGTCAGCAAGGCAAATGTTGGTTACAGCTTCAAATGCAGGAGAGTTAATTGACAAACTACAAGAATTCGTCTATTCACCTGATCCAACAATGGCTCGGATATATTGGTTTGGAGAAGGCAACAAAAGGCGTCAACTGGATTTAACCCTCCATCTGTAATCTCTATTTGCTGGTTTGCTTCGTTTTTGTTTCCTTTCTTTTTAGTGTGTTTATTTGAGATTTTTCATGTCGTTTCTTTTGAGCTTTTTCAGGTTATTTCTTTTGTCCCAGGTAATATTTTCTAATCTCGTTTTTAGAGTGGTGGCTTAAAAAGTTTAATTCCTCTTGAAACGCATTCTGGATCTCTTCAATCCATAATGGCTGAATAAGGAGGCTAACTTCTAAACTTTTTAGATCCATTCTAACTAACTTGTTTTTGTTTGCTGACTTGTTGAACTTTGTTATTTTATGAGTGAGTTTAGTTTTGCGTAATTTAGAGTTGTTTTGTGTTTTTTTATCTTTATCAGTTTTGATTCAAAAAAAAAAACAATTGTGGAAAAACCTGAGAATGGCAGAATATGGGGTTTTCTTAACTCTTGAAACGCATTCTCTCTCAATAAATCTTTAGTTTGTTTATTTCATGTTGTTTGAAGTGTCATGTTTCTTGTTTTGTTCTTTCATAATAAAGGTATATAGGCTGGAAACCTTAAGTCTGCGGGCTAATGGTCTTAAGGATTGTTGAAATATACAATCTTGACTCAGGTGTAACAACGCCACGTACCTCTTTTCTTGCATTTGTGGGTCGATGATAAGATAATGATTGAATTAAGAATAACTCTTGGAAAATGATAAATGATGCATGGATCTGTGTGCTTGAAATGTTATTGGTTTTCGCTTTGCTTTTGATTCCTTGCGTAACATTGAGCACTGAGCTATTATCACTGAGTTATTTGTTCACTTAGAGAAAGTTTATATAATTTAAATGTTTCTTCAGATTTCAATGAATTCTAGAACTTGTTTGATGGTCACTCAAGGCGAAATCCTAGGCTGTGCAACATTGGGAAATGATTTAGGCCATCTTTGGACCGTTTGAGCCTTAATAGCCAACCTTGACAGAAATTGATCCCTAGTTTACCCCTTTGAGCCTCCGTAAGCCTTTTTCTTTGTTAACTCACTAAAAGATTTCCTAACCTCAAATGAATTTGTTCCAAACAGTTTATCCCTTACCTATGAGCATGTAGATCATTCACAATTAAATTCTGAGCTATATTCTGGTTTTGGGAAGTTAGAGGAGGTTGGGATGTGTCATGAGCAATGCTAGTGAGTTCTATTATGTTTGTAAAAAAAAAAAAAGAAAAAAAAAGACAATCTGTTCTTATCGTCCACGTACTTACACATTGAGGACAATGTGTTGTTTAAGTGTGGGGGAGGGGAAGTGTAATAAAAAAAGAAAAAAGAAAAAAAGAAAAAAAAGGACAAAAGAATAAGAATAAGAGATCTATATCCTTAAGTGTTCTTAAAAAGAATGAAACAACAAAGTGTGGGGGTGTAGTTTTCTTTTGTTTTCTGCAAAAAAAAAGATTGGGTGTTCTAAATAAGTTTGGGGGAGTAACCTGGTGAATTGAAATGAAGTTGTGTTATAGGGTTGAGCTCTACATAGTCTTGAATGATTTATGTGTTTGTGGGTGATTTGAGCCAAATTATTATCCTTTATCATACCTTCACCCAAGCCAAACGTTACAAGCTTAATAAAGTCCTACTTGATCCTTCGTGTTGTGCAGTCTACATTAGTGGAGAGTGACTTGAAAAGCAGGCCTATGGAGTTCATTTATACACACATCTTCAATATTAAATATGATTCATTTTTATGCATAAACTCATCCGGGTTACAATGATTAGGTGAGAATGGCTCTACACACACACGCACTTGAGGAATTGAAGTGAAGCGAAACTAATCTTTGGATAAAATTGTTGATCAAGTGCATTATTTTGAAGTTTCCTTAGGTTATAATTAAGTACAATCTTTGAGGCCTATTTTCAAGTTAAACATGTGTGTTTTAATTTTTTCTTTGATCTGTTTAGATTTAGTTTTGTTTTCATATCGTGTAGTTGCTCGAGGACTAGCAAAGTCTAAGTGTGGGGGAACTTGATAAGTGTCTATTTATATATCATTTTCATATCAATTCGTCCATGTTTCTTTGCTATATTCCTTGGTATTTTTATGTTTTTGTGTGGTTTTGATGTTTGTAGGAGTTTTGGAGCAACTTGCACAAAAATGGAGTAAAACCCTTCATTTTCACCTCTGCTAGTCAACCATCTTCTCGGATTTAATTGTATTGATATACAATGAACCCGATGACATATCATATACCGTTGAAAAGCTCTCGAAGTCTACTTTTTGGAGAAATTTACGGTTTATGAATCCATTCAGTGTACCGAAAGTTGTAATCAAAACAGTGTGAGAAGTGTAGAAATGTAATTCCACACATCACTGTAGCATGTATAATACGGGACACTGTAGCAGGTTACTGTTGCAGAGTATTTAAACACATTTTAGGGTTTTATTTTGATAACTTGAAGAGGGGAAAATGTGGGAGGAGGCTGCATTTCTGGATTTCTCTCATCCCTTGGAGTTCTTGAAGGAGAAAGAAGATTTTGAAAGAGGAGGAACTACAATTCCAAGAAGATTCATCTACAAAGAAGATTTTCAAAGAATTTGCTAAGTTCTTTCTTTCCTTTTCAATTCTGGAATTTCTCTGTATTGTATTTGTTATTCTGATTGAATATGTGTAACTAAATCTGAATTGGTTGAGGGTGATTTCAAAGCCCTTGATATGGATTTTGTGAGTTGATTGTGTAAGAAATTGTTATCCAATTCTCTAATTGAAGTTGCTTGTATTTTCCCATATCTAATGCTTATGATTGCTTACTGATTGTATTTGGAATGGCCAACTGAATATAATCTGGTTGTTGTCTATTGCTAGATTAGAAATCTTGATCCGTAATTGTCATGAATTTCCAATCATTAGTAGCAAAATTGTGATCAGAGATTGCAATTGGAAAATACAACCTAGGTTAAATAATCCGAACTTGTGTGATTATTGCTTAGATCAACCTATCTTTCTCATCGTAATGCTTCTATTGAATTAAACTTAGAGAGCTTGTTCTAGGTTGTTTAATGGATAGGGATTAAATAAAGAGCTTGTTTTATTTAACAACAAAGTAAGGAAAGATTGGGATAACAGAGCTTGTTGTTATCTACGGTTGATAACTTCAATGCTATAATTGGATTACAATTCTATGTTAATTCACAAATTCAGATCTTGTGGCAGAGAATGAACTCTTAAACAAGTTTCTCTCATTGATTTTTCATTCGAATTAACTTTCTGTTTTGTTATTCTTCGTTTGCATTATTATTTCACTTAGTTAATCAATCAACAAAACCCCCCATTTACTCTGTTTTTGCTTTCGAATAACAAATTTAATTAGAATCAATCCTCGTGGGAACGATATCGTATTCATCACTTTATTACTTGTGCGACTAGTATACTTGCTAGTTTCGAACGCATCAATACATAGTGGTGGCGATTGACTACTTCACCAAGTGGATAGAAGCTGAGTCCTATAGTAAACTAAGGGCAAGGTAGATGGCAAAGCTCATTGAGAACAACATCATATGTAGATTTGGAGGGCCAAATCACATCGTGACTAATAATGGGTTCATTTTCAGGCTAAGACTAAGGCCTTGTTTGAGAAGTATGGGATTGAACACAATAAGTCGTCTTCATATCGATCATAAGCAAATGGAATAGCAGAAGCGACCAATAAGAACATCAAGAAGATGTTGGCCAAGACGATGCAGACATATAAGGATTAGACAGAGAAGCTATTGTTTGTATTACGGGGTTATAAAATGACACCTAGAAGCTCAACCGGCATGACGCCTTTCTCGTTGGTGTATGGTTTAGAAGCAATCCTACCTATTGAGACAGAAATGAAATTCGTGAAGGTTTAGATGGAAGCAGAAATTTCTGAAGGAGAGTGGATTCAAAATAGATGTGAGCATTGGCCTTGATTGATAAGAAAAAAATGAAAGGTTGATATCATATGTAGCTGTACTAGAAGCAGGTTGCTTGAACCTTTAATAAGAGAATAAGGGTGAGAAAATTCAGATAAGGGGAATTGGTACTTAAACATGCAAGGCCAATAATATTTGATTCTAGGGGGAAGTTCAACCTAACTTGGAGGGCCCATTCATTCTGACAAAGGTCATGTTTGGCAGAGCTGTCATCTTATCGACAAGGAAGGGAATGAGTTCACTAAGCCTTTCAACATGAATAGGCTGAAGAAATACTATATATGTGAAAGTGAGAAAAGAAAGAAAAGAGTGTGAGTGGAAAAATAGTTAATCAGAAAGAACTATAGGTGAAACCCACCAAAGGCACACACAATATAGGTCTATCTTGTCACGTGCTCCAACCTCCACTATGGATAGTGGTAACGGATCTGAGTATCCATAATGACTCGAAGCCAGCTAACCCAAGAAGAATGTTTCTCAATTCTCCTCCTCGTATGAAGTCGAGGGCTATAACGAGAAATATCTCCCTTAGGCTGTGCTAGAATAGACAACCTCTTGTGTAACCAAATCTAAAAAAAAAAAAAGATAAGAAAAAGCTTGCTCAGTAGAAATTATCTAAGAAGTCATAATTGAAAAAAGCGAAGCCAACCAAATGAGGTCTTGCCTATCATCTCCAGTAAAGGCATGATGGAAGACAATGCCACTCTACCACTTCCAGTATGACTACCCATGGTAGAAATTGGAAAGTCGAAGAAATTGATGAGGTCAGACCTCAATGATGTCTCCACAGTGGGCAGAATGATGCTCTCAGAACTAGATGAATAACAACCAATATGGTAGAGAATTCCTGATGCAGGAGGCAAAGTTTTTGCCTATTGAAGTGGAAGACATGGTTATGAGAATCCCAAAAGGTCATTTCAAATTGTAAAGTGACACATCCGAAAAAGGATTGTCTCCCAAGTATAGGAGTGTCGAAGTAATAAACCCGGTGAGTCCGGGGTCGATCCACGAGGAAGGGGATTTTAGCGCTACAAACTATAAGTAAGCAAATATGATGTGGATGATTCAAAGGGATGGCAAGATAATATCAACAAATATAAGTAAAGAATAAGTTCATAAACAATAAATAATAATAACACAAGAGAAATTAACACAATAATAATGAAAGCTAAGGTTAGGGGATCCGCCCTTGATATCTCAAATAAGGATAAACAACCTGTTTTAGTTATATGAATTATATTTGCTTCGTTACCAATATTTATACCACTTCTTGTAAATGGGTTCAAGCATCCAATGTGCCAATCTCCATATGTCTATAACAAATCAAGGTTCCAAACTAGATTCATGTCGGTAAGGAAGAACCATACGACATCTAGAAAGGATCCAAGCATTTGATGTGCCGAGGATTATCGACAATGGATCAAGACCTCTAGTTTACGAGTGGTGTCAAGATTGGTTAGAGAAATAAATATAAATCATATAAACAACACAAGATTATGATTATTAAGCACATATTAAAGGGTTAGAGAATCCTTACTCTTATATCAAGGGTTTTACCCTTTCACCTTAGCAAGAGAGAAATTATAAAGACATTATAAAAGAAAGGAAACAAATTGCAAGAAAAAGAAGATTTATTAATAACATAAAAACACAAGAGAGAAACACAATACAAGATCCCAGTAAGGCCAAGATGCCCCTAATGGGTCACAAGGCACCTTTATTTATAGATATATTCAGGGGAAAACTTGTCAAATTACAAAGGAATAATTGTCAAATATTAGATGCACCAACTTTGACAATTGGGGTAATTAGGTGAACCGACTTTGACCACCGATTTTGACCTTGAATTATTCTGAATTTTAATCACATGTCTTCATGAAAGTCATAGATATTTCTCTCCACTTTCTAGAACATCTTGATTCATACGATTTGGATACGTGTTTTGAGAGATATGGTCAAAATACTGAGGCATGATCAGGCTAGGCTGAATCTACAGATGGGTTCACTTCAAGCCCATTTTTGGTCCACTAAGAGCCCGAATTTGATGATACTTGTCAAAATACGTATTTTGAGAGATATGGTCAAAATACTGAGGCATGATCAGGCTAGGCTAAATCTACAGATGGGTTCACTTCAAGCCCATTTTTGGTCCACTAAGAGCCCGAATTTGATGATACGTGTTTTGAGAGATATGGTCAAAATACTGAGGCATGATCAGGCTAGGCTGAATCTACAGATGGGTTCACTTCAAGCCCATTTTTGGTCTACTAAGAGCCTGAATTTGATAATTTAATTAGCTTTCCAAAACATTAAGATTTGCACCATTCTGATCTATAAATAGAGAGTTATACCCATTTTACCGAACCTATAACAAAACCAAAATTAAGAGGAAGTTAATTTCAAAGATGCAAAGACTACAAATATGCTTAAGTTGAGGAATTTAATGACACTATTAATGCAATATGATGAACTAAACTTTTATTAAACATACATATTTAAGTGTTCATCATAAAGACTACTGGATTGAAGAGAAAAAGAAAAGAAGACAGAGAGAAGAAGAGAGAGAAAGAGAAAAAGAAAGAAGAGAAAAAGAGAAAAAGGAAAGAAAAGAAAAAGAGAAAAAAAAGAGAGGAAAAGTCTAACAAAAAAAAGAAGAAAAATAAAACTCTATATTGACTAAGAAGAGGAAGACGTTGAAAGATTTTTTGATGGCACTGATGAGAAGTACTTGGCCATGGCAATAACTTAGCACCTCACAAGGAAAGTTGAGTAGCATCAACTGTTGGGATCTTCGACTGGAATCGCATGGAAGAATTCCTCCAGAGAGTAGAAAACAGTTTGTTGAAGAACACGCCAAATGAGGTAAAGTTTGAATTAAATTTTAAATCATCAAGACAAGTTTGATATTTTGCAAGAATTTGCAAGGACAATGGGAAGATCCCTGGTGAGTTCAAGAATTAGCAACATGATATGAACTCCCCAGTGAAGGGTCCTACGAAATGCAAAATCTAAAGAAATGAAGAACAAAGAATATTTTGCTGAAGGCATAAAAAAATAAAAGTCTCGAGTACAATGAATCAAGAATTTTCGCCAAGAGGACTGGAAGAAATCAAGAATAGAAGCAACAATATTCGGAAGGAAGGAATGAAACCCAACGAATGCAAAGTCCGAAGAGATCAAAGAAGAATGAAGAATACTCAACCGAAGGTATGAAGAATGGAAAGGCTTAAAGATTGTGAAGCAGTGCATGACAGACGGTTTTCCAATGGGCATGCATTAGAAGAAACCCTAGGAAATAGGTGCACTTAAGAATGTTTTAAGCCGTTAGAATAGGTACAAGTCCTAAGAAGAGGCGTACCAAAGAGTGTTTAAAAACCCTAAGAAGTAGGTGCACTTAATAGTATTTTCAACGCTTCAAATAGGCACAAGCCCTAAGAAGAGGCGCACCGAAGAGTGTTTCAAAACCCTAAGAAGTATGCACCTTAAGAGTATTTTAAGCCCTAAGAAGAGACACACCAAAGAGTGTTTAAAAACCCTAAGAAGTAGATGCACTTAAGAGTTTTTTAAGCCTTTAAAATAGCACAAGTCCTAAAAAGAGGAGCACTAAAGAGTGTTTAAAAACCCTAGGAAATAAATGCACTTAAAAGTGTTTGAAGCCCTCAAAATAGGCGCACTGAAGAGTGTTTCATCTTAGCATCATGAGGATGAACTTATTTACACTAGAAGAGTGCACATCATGCATCATAATGATGCAATCCCATGCATTAGAAGGATGCACCTATCGACACTAGAAGAGTGCACGTCAAGCATTAGAAGGATTCATTTGTCCATACTAGAGGAGTGCATCTTATGCATTAAAAGAATGCTAATTAGCCCTTTAGTGCACACACTAGCCCTTGAGTGGGCATATCTCTTTTGCAGGAATTGAAGAGGAAAGTAGATGATGAGAAGTCTAATAGAATACAGATAAAGGCAAGGATGTCAAGATGAGAAGAAGAAAGACGAAGTATGAGTACTTTTGTCCATCTTTGTGTCCCACAAACCTCTTTTAAAGTAAGGGACAAGCTATAGACGTTAAAGTTTTAAGGCTCAATGAGCAAAAGAAATGACCAAAGTGCCCTTGGAAGCAAAAGGAAGAAAGTCGAGAAGAAACTGACCAAAAGCTTCAAAAATTGACACATGAATTAGAAAAATCATTGAAATTAATCCGAGATGAATCTGATGATAGATCATATATTGTTATGAACTTACAGATGTCTAGTGTACAAAAAATTTCACAGATTAGGAATCGAAGTTGAACTTTAAGAGTTATGTATGATCAAACTGCCAAAGGTCGAAGGAGGATTGCATTGAAAAAATGCAAAGCAAAGGGGTTTGGGGGCTACTGCCAGTCGGCAGACCTCCCATAGCCAGCCAGCTATCCTATCATAAGCTGACAGTCCTTCTATAGCTAGCTAGCACTCCCCCTCGTGTTTTTGGCATATTTTGATTCAAACCTTCCTTATTTGATATTTCATTCCTTTTTCAACATTAACCCTCCACTATATAAAGACCTTCTCTCCTCGCCTCTCAAAACACACAAAAATCTTCTCTGCTCCCTCTCAAAGATGCACTTGAGAATTCAAGAAGTCTTTTCTAGTTCAATATCTTTTTAGGCGTTCTATTGCCTTAAACCTGGAAAGTGTACGTCTTGAGAGTAGTTCTCTCTTTTCCATTCTCTTTTCTTATTTATTTTTGTTGCTTTAGAATAAGTATGTTTAGGTTTGTTTATGCTTAGAATTAGCATGTTAAGTATGTTTAGGTTTGTTTATGCTTAGAATTAGCATGTTTACCTGCATAGTCTTTCATCGAATGTGTTTTTTGAATGTAAGCTGCTTCTCATGGTTATGTCTTGCAGATGTCTCACCAGTGTCAGGTAAAACAATATTATATACTTCATTATTGCATGATTTCTATCTCAATAGTTTTTCTAACTATTTGCGTTTTGCTTGGATCAAATGGGTCATCAAAAGAATGCTTGTTTAGAGTCAGAGATCAAGTGTTTTTAGGCTCAGGTTGCTGCCTTTTCTGTCGACGATGATGATAATGGTGATGAGTGAGGACTATCACCATCAGCTTTCTCCTTCATGTTAATTTCCTTTTGCATTGTTCATTTAGCTTCCATGTACAAACTTCTATGTTTTAACTTTCATGATGTACAATCAAAGCAATCAATTTATAAACAAACTTTAATGACTTAATGAAAATTCTTCTATCTTCAGTTTTGTATGCTACTTCTTAAACTGTGACTATTTTGATCAACTTACATGCAAATTTATTCAAAATTGTTTGTACAAAATAATTTATTCAATTATGAACAAAATTATGAAATTTGAAAATCATGTGCTCAAAATCGCTCGTTGATATGCAAATCCGAAGCCAAAAACGTGCGAAAGAAAGCATCAGAGGGCCCTTTACCTTGACCACCATTGATCAGCTATTGAGCCGCCAGCGAATTGTCCTACCATAGCCACCCAGTGGCGTGATAGCCAGCCGACAGTGCTAGAATAGATAGCGATGGTCTTTCCTTCTTTTGCTTGTTTTTGTCTTCTTCTTGCACCATTTTAGCATTGCTCTTCTACACTTCTTTTTACACCTTTCAACACTTCCTCCCTCGTTTCTCAAGTTTTCTTTCATGCTTCTCAGTGAGTCTTCATGCTTTTCAACATGTTTAAAGCCTCTTTCAAGAGTCTCTAGCCTTTCTTGAAGCTTCTAAAGGATGATAATTTGAAGTGCCTCGAATCTAACAATCTCTACGATTGAAGTTCCTTCAACATATGAAGTTCGACATTCCTTTTCTGAAGGGGTGCACGACCTTTTGGGATTCTCATGATCATATCTTCCACTTCAATGGGCAAGGGCTTTGTCCTCTATATGAGAAATTTTCTGCCATACTTGGTATTCATTCATCCAATTATGAGAGCATCATTCTACCTATTATTGAGACACTGTCGATGTCTAATCTTGCTGATTTCTTCCACTTTCCTATTTCTTCGCCTTCTTCAATTTAGCCTTTTTGCATAGTTTCTACTGGCTTCACCATATGGTTTCAGAGACACCCATATCTTGTGACCATCATTCCTCAGAGGACTCACTTTCACAGTAGCTCCTTTGATTCTTATTGAGACATTGATTGGACTGGATTGGATCAAGATTGAATCGAGTCAGAGATTCAATGACAATTTTCTACTTCTTGAGATATTATTTTTCACCCATATTTTTGCCTAAGTCGTCCTTTCAGGTTTTCGACTTAGCGGGTTTATTTTCTTTTTCTTTTTCGTGCTCTAATTTTTGTCTAAGCTGTCATTTTGGGTTTTTGACTTAGCAAGCTTGCCTTAATTTTTGCCTGAGATGTCCTTTTTGGATTTTCAACTTAGCGAGCTTTTCCTCTACTCTTTTTTTTTTGTTTTTTCTTTGCCCTAACTTTTACATAAGCTACCCTTTCGGGTTTTCCACTTAACGGGCTTACCTTTTTCCACTTAACGGGCTTACCTTAATTTTTGCCTAGGCTGCCTTTTAAGGTTTTCGACTTAGCAGGCTTTTTCTTATTAATTTTTTTCAGATTTGCCTTTTAAGACATTCTTCTTATGTTGATTGGCTTCTAGTCATTTCGAATACTTAGATCTGTTGGCACTAGCCATGTGGCGGCTGCAGCACGTGACAGTCGAGACCTATATCGTGTGCATGCCTTAAGCAGGTTTTACCCATAGTTCATTCTATGATCGTAGTAGACTGCATCAACAGTATAGACTTAAGTAGATTGTTTGCTCGTTATCTAAAGTATGTGAGGGATTCTTGGCTGCATTGAACTATTGAGAAGAATCTGTTCCATGATCCTGACTTTGAGATAGACGATCGGTATGAGGATTGGGTGATCCTTCAGGCTTATATTCCTGATCTTGCTATTCGAGCCAGATAATGCTGTGAGTCATATGGCGAGCCTATTTGTAGTCTAACAAAGAGACAGAGATGACATTGATAGTTTCACTGTTAGCTTAGATGTTAGATGCTTTCCTTTTGTTATAATGCAAAATAATGAGAGATTTCAAAGGCATATTTCTTTCCAAATAATTTCATTTCATTAATAAAAGTACAATCGTTTTTTTTTTTAATAATATGTGCACAATGAGACAACCCCTATCATTAATCAACCATTTCTGGTTTTTTGATTAATTATTTTTCCTCTCACACTCTTTTCTTTTATTCTCACTTTCACACATATTATCTCTTTAGCCTGTCCATGTTGATGGGCTCAATAAACTCATTCCATTATATGTCCAATAAGATAATGGCTTCATCAGACATGACCTTTGTCACAATGAATGGGCCTTCCTAGTTGGGTTTGAACTTTCCTCTCAAATCAAACACCACTGGCCTCACTTGTTTAAGGACCAATTCCACTTTTTTGAATTTTCTAACTCTTATTCTCTTATTGAAGGCTCGAGCAACCCACTTCTGGTATAATTGCATGTGATATTTAGCCTTCATTCTTTTCTCATCAATCAAGGTCAACTGTTCACATCTATTTTGAATCCACTTCCCTTTAGGAATTTTTGCTTTCATTAGAACCCTCACTGATTTCATTTTTATCTCAATTGGTAGGACCACTTTTGAATCATACACCAATGGGAAGAGCATCATGCCTGTCAAGCTTCTGATAGTTGTTCTATAACCCCATAACACAAGCAACAACTTCTCAAATCAATCTTTGTATTATGCACTGTCTTAGACAACATCTTCTTGATGTTCTTATTGGTTGCTTCTATTGTTCCATTTGCTTGTGGCTAATATAGAGACGACTTATGGTGTTCAAATAAGGCTTTAATCTTAGACTGAAAATGAATCCCATTGTCAATCACGACATGATGTGGTACTCCAAATCTACATATGATATTCCTCTCATAAACTTCGCCATCTGTTTCATCCTAATTTATTGTAGAACTCAGCTTCTATCCATTTGGTGAAGTAGTCAATTGCCACTCTATATCTCGATGTCCATTAGAGGTTAACAGCCTTATTTCGCCTATAATATCAGTGCCCCATGCAGCAAAGGGCCACAATGCTATCATTCCTCGTAACTCCAAGGCCGGTTGGTGAATCAAATTTTCATTGATTTGGCACTGTTGACATCTCTTCACAAATTAGACATAATTGGTCTCCATGGTTAACTAATAAAAGTCTTGCCCCATTATTTTCTTTGCAAGCATTAGCCCATTCATGTGTGACCCACATAGTCCACTATGGATTTCCTCCATGAGCCCTCTAGCTTCTTTCTTATTGACACACCTCAATTGCATCCCTTTTAGCATTCTCTTGTACATCACTCCTTGATAACAAGTATATTGTTGGGCCAACTTCGTAGTACACCCTTGTCTTGCTCACCGGCTTCATCTAGCAAATTTCTGTCTTCAAGTATTTCTCCAAATCATAGAATACTACAACATAAGGGACCATTTACGACGGGCTAAAACTGTCGTAAAAAAGTTTTTACGACGGTTCTACGGCGGTTTCTGTCCTACGTAAAAGCTACTGCAGTAAAAGCTTTTACGGCGGTTTCTGTCCGACTTAAATAACTTTATACGGCAGTTTAAATGTTCGACGTAAAAATATTCGACCGAATTTTGGACACTCTTTCACGGCGGTTTATAAACCGCCGTAAATATTTGCGGCTGTTCCAAAACCGTCATAAAAACCTATTTTGCGATATATTTGCGGCGGTTGGAAAACCGCCATAAAAAGTTTAATTTTTTTTATATATATTTTTCATTTAAGCCTGCTGTTTTACAAATTGAGTTCACATGTCTACCCTATCTGCTATTTACAAATTGAGTTCACATGTCTAAAAAAATATTATTGTATAACATTTAATAATTATATGCATTCAATATAAATATAAGAACAAACAAAATATGAAAGCATCTCATTTAAATGGTTTTAAACATATTGTAACAAACAAATCAAATTTAACTCTATCATAATTCACATTGTTTAACATCTAATGAGCAAATAATTAAACATCTCTAATAGTTCATCAACCTCCACATAAGTGCAAACCACAAAACTTGAACTTACCTGCAAGAATAAATTTGTAACTTAGATAATATTCATTTAATATGATTGTTTAATTTGGAACAAACAAGATTGTTTATACATACTCATGTTCCTGATTTGATATGTCACGAGGTACATCATTTGTTCCATGACTATTAGGTTGAAAACGACTTTGGTGTCCACTTGAAGCATCTGGAACCTATTTAAAACAAAGAATATCAAACGCAAGTTAGAGTATAAATCATCTGAAACTTTTAACTTTTATGAAACTATGTGAATACCGATCTATTTGCACGCCACTGTGCAAATTCTGGAAACGTCTCTTGTAGAAAGGAAAGGACTTCAGCATGCGTCATCTTCAAGTTGTTGTATTCTTCCTTCAAGTAATTGTGTTGTTCATTCAAGTTGTTGTGTGCTTGTTGTAAGGCACTAAACTGTTCCCTTAATTGATTATTAGATGAGCTGCTGCATCTGTGAATGTCAATAGGAGATGGACCATAACCGTATGTCCGAGCATAGCCACGATAATCAGGTCCCATTACGTTGCCAAATACCTCTTCTCTCACTTGTTGAGTTTGTTGCTCTTGTGTAAATTGAGACAAACTGTCATTAAATTGACTCTACAACATTATCAAAACAAATAACAAGTTAAAGAAAGATAAAACAATAAGTAAAATAATTTCATACATAGTAGATGAATAGATAGGTTCAAAAAATTAAAGAACTTACAATTATTTCTGCATTTTCATCATCAGCTATTTCCTCAGTACTTTTTGTTCTGGTTTTGATGAAGACACTAATACGATCAGTTTGTTTGCCATTTCTTGTCATCCAACCAAAAAAAAGAAAAAAAAGAAAAACAACTAATATAAAGCTTTATTATCATTTACAAGTACTTAAAAAATGAAGTTACTTACCAAAAACATCATAGAAAATAGACACATCCCATTTCTTAGCAATACAATGGTAACGTAATAATAAACACATCCTATTTCTTAGCAATACACTGGTAACATAATAGAAAGATCAACTCCCACAAAATTGAAATAACAACTGCTAATAAGATACAACATCTTCATAACTAATAAATAAATAGCATGCAAAACTTAGCTCTTCTCGTTTTTTGGTAAACGATGTACGACCTGTTCGATGAAGTGCAACCTGTTTTGCACGGTTTACCTTATTCTTGTCTGCAACTTCCTATAATACAAACAATTTTAAAGGTTTACGTATTATAGAATTTATAACTACATACAAATAACTATTTGGGTATATATATCATGTATTTAGTTAGACATATACTTTGGCTTCTTCCGTCCCCCAATAAACTACAAGAATAGGCCACTGGTCGGGGTTAACTCTAGGATGAGTGAAAGCTAACCGAGCCTCACCTGTATCAAATTTCTTGTAATATTCTCTCTTGACACGAGCTTTCCAATCCCTCCAAAGATTCCCAACTGCTTTTAGATAATGAGGTCTATACTCATCAAGAACATTTGTATTATCCTACAATAACAAATTCTAATATATTAACATAGATCCAAAAAAAAATATGTTCTAAGCCAAGAATTTCTTATAAATTACTCACCTTTACTTCTTTCCAAATATCATCTAAAAGATGTTGTGGCATGTTTTGCCACCGCGGACAAGTCAGTGGAGCCATGTTTCCATTCTTTGCTATGATTCCGAGTTGGGAGGTTAATTTATCTTTGTTTGCATTTATTGGTTGCCACTGAGAGTTAAACTCTGCATGCAACCTTTGCCCTGTTCCCCACTCATGAATAGTGTGAGCTAATCCACAACCTCTTACAACCTTTGGTATACCACCATCATCTTAAAAATAAATAAATAAATGAGAAAACAACTTTAAATGTTAATTAGTAAAGGAATCTTATTTATGTACATACCTTGCTCTCCATTATTTGTCTGACTTTGGGAAGATGTCGATTGTCATCGAGATTCTGTTTTCCTTTGTATTATACTCTCTATTGAGATGTCTCGATGTCTCTTTGGTGGCATAGTTACCTACAAAAAAACAAAACAGAAAACCATATTACCATCATTTGTTATATGTCATAATATTAACTTAGATTTTTTTGGGTAGTGGGCTAGTGTCTTTTCTTTTTTATGATTTGGGACTAGTGGGTTTAGTGGACTAATGTGTTAATTTTTTAAATGGGCTGGTTATTTTTTGGTTTAGTGGGCTAATGCACTTTCCTTTTTTGGTTTCGTGGGCTGGACAATTTGCTTATGTTAGTGGGTTGATTAGGCTATTTAGTGGGTTGGTTTAGTTTTGGTTTCAGGGACATTGTAGGTCTTTCCTTCCTAGGCTTGCAGCTAGAATAAAGCAAAGAAAGAATACAAGCAGTGCATTGCGTGCTCATGCTTAATGGGATATGTGAGGGTGAAATGTGGGATAGAATAACTAATGGAGGCAAATTATTAACAGTTCACAGCATGCATTTAGATATAACAAAAACAAAATATAAATAGAGCAATTAAAAATACAAATTCACCTATGACAAATCTCTCAAAAGTGGCAATAACTGCGTCCTCAAGCTAAATTATTTCCACAAGTTACTAAGACTTATTTTCTTATTTCCTGAAAGCAAACATTAACAAAGAAGAAAGGTATTAGATTTCTAAATTCCAACCATGAGCCAAAGATCTGCTGCAATGAATAAGAAAGTTGTCTTCAGTTAGAATTTCCCTGACCAATTCTAACAGAAATAAAGTAAATCAGTATCCAATAAGTTTATCCTCCTTGTCTTCATAAGAAGTTGAACTAAATCAATACACGAAAGAGTAAGACACAGAGGCAGACACAGGATGTCTCTAATATAATGGTATCAGAGACATAGTAAATTTGGTGCTCAATGGAATGACAGACCAGTAAATCAACATAAACTCACAGTCTATTGGCATAGAGAACTCTGCAGAATATGTAATGCTTCTGACAGCACTAAAGCCCTCTAATCTCTAAATGAACTCAAACCAACAACCCATACAAAACATTTAGAACGAGATTTGAATTTTAACTATAAAATAGATAGAAAGCCAAGTAAAAAACAAAGTAACTTTTCTTTCATCAAGCTGGATCAAAATTTTCTACCAAAATAACTTGTTGATTTGTCAGCCAGTTTTACTGCACAAAACCCTGTTACAAACTTATAGCAAGATCCCTAAGTTTCCAACCAAAGTGCCTTCCATAGATAAGAACCCATTCTACAAATAGAAAAAGTGGCAGATCCAAGTATATGACTTTAACTGCCTCTCACAACCATAATCCAAATAGACAGATATAGGCCGTGTATTGTGAATGCCTGATGATTTGGATAAACTATACATTACCACCCATTTTAAACTAATCACATAAATAACACTGAGCTTCAGCAACTTGATCCTGACCAAAAATATCTCTAAAAATTTCCATCTACAGCATCTCAAAAGACCAAAATGAGCATTCCAGAGAGCGATGAGAAAAGGAAAAAAAAAGGAACAAATTAATATCATTTAAGAAAAAAATTAAGAAAGATGACAAATGTGAAAGATCCGTAAAACACCATTAGCGGGATTAATGTAAAATGCAGGTAGAGAACAATGATCTTTTGATTCAGCATTGAATCAAATAAACAGATCAGAATCAACTATAATTATAATTACCATCAATTGTAGCTTTTTGGTAGGGTTGGCTGCATCACCCTACATCAGTTTTGGACTGTATTCGTGATAAGTGTCTATTTATATATCATTTTCATATCAATTCGTCCATGTTTCTTTGCTATATTCCTTGGTATTTTTATGTTTTTGTGTGATTTTGATGTTTGTAGGAGTTTTGGAGCAACTTGCACAAAAATGGAGTAAAACCCTTCATTTTCACCTCTGCTAGTCAACCATCTTCTCGGATTTAATTGTATTGATATACAATGAACCCGATGACATATCATATACCGTTGAAAAGCTCTCGAAGTCTACTTTTTGGAGAAATTTACGGTTTATGAATCCATTCAGTGTACCGAAAGTTGTAATCAAAACAGTGTGAGAAGTGTAGAAATGTAATTCCACACATCACTGTAGCATGTATAATACGGGACACTGTAGCACGTTACTGTAGCAGAGTATTTAAACACATTTTAGGGTTTTATTTTCAGAACTTGAAGGGGGAAAAACGTGGGAGGAGGCTGCATTTCTGGATTTCTCTCATCCCTTGGAGTTCTTGAAGGAGAAAGAAGATTTTGAAAGAGGAGGAACTACAATTCCAAGAAGATTCATCTACAAAGAAGATTTTCAAAGAATTTGCTAAGTTCTTTCTTTCCTTTTCAATTCTGGAATTTCTCTGTATTGTATTTGTTATTCTGATTGAATATGTGTAACTAAATCTGAATTGGTTGAGGGTGATTTCAAAGCCCTTGATATGGATTTTGTGAGTTGATTGTGTAAGAAATTGTTATCCAATTCTCTAATTGAAGTTGCTTGTATTTTCCCATATCTAATGCTTATGATTGCTTACTGATTGTATTTGGAATAGCCAAATGAATATAATCTGTTGTTGTCTATTGCTAGATTAGAAATCTTGATCCGTAAGTGTCATGAATTTCCAATCATTAGTAGCAAAATTGTGATCAGAGATTGCAATTGGAAAATACAACCTAGGTTAAATAATCCGAACTTGTGTGATTATTGCTTAGATCAACCTATCTTTCTCATCGTAATGCTTCCATTGAATTAAACTTAGAGAGCTTGTTCTAGGATGTTTAATGGATAGAGATTAAATAAAGAGCTTGTTTTATTTAACAACAAAGTAAGGAAAGATTGGGATAACAGAGCTTGTTGTTATCTACGGTTGATAACTGCAATGCTGTAATTGGATTACAATTCTATGTTAATTCACAAATTCATATCTTGTGGCAGAGAATGAACTCTTAACCAAGTGTCTCTCATTGATTTTTCACTCCATTTAACTTTGCTTTGTGTTATTCTTCATTTGCTTTCGTATTAAGTTTAGTTAATCAATAAACAAAACCCCCCCTGTTTAGTTTATTATTGCTGGAAAATAACAAATTCAATTAGAATCAATCTTCGTGGGAACGATATCTACTTATCACTTTATTACTTGTGCGACTAGTATACTGGCTAGTTTCGAACGCATCAATTCGGCTGGTAGCTCTGAAGCTACTAATTGGGCTAATGCTTTTGTTCATCACAGAAGATATTAGGTTGGAATGCTGAAAATCATTAAGCAGGTAGTGATGGCTGACCTTTGAAAATTAGGTTAACTAATTCAGACCAGCGTTTTTTCTAAAATTGATGTTTTGATTCCTATGTTTAAGTAGAAATTGACATTGAAACCCCTAAAACTAACTAGTTTCTAAAACACTATAAGAGAGGCCTTGTCCTGCATGGGAGTGCCGTAATGATAAATAGATCTTTTTCTGCAAGAAGTTGAGTTCGAATATAATTATTCTGCTGTAGGAGAAAGTTTGCATGAGAAGAAAAGTTTTTATGCACATAACAGGTTTGGCAGTAATACAACTAGTGTCTGGTGACTACTAAAAACTGCAACAGCACCATTCCTTTTTGATGGACAAAAGCTTGATAAAACACTTGGAATATGATCTACTTGTTTAAGTTTATCAAGTTTCATTCCTAGAGATGGATTCCGTGAAGAAAAGTTGCAAGTCTCATTTTGGCAGATGATGCTCACAAAAATTATAAGAAAAACAGAGACATATCTAATGATGAAAGATGAAGCGACTTACAAAAGAAAATTGTTGGTTTTCATCAAGAGTGAAATAAGCACTCTTAAATTCATCTCCACAAACAAATAAATGTGATTTACCCCTAGTATGGAAAAGAATTAAGCAGTGGAGAATGAAGATTAAAAGCTAATTGGTCAAGATACTAAGTAAGGTGACATTGTTTCACAGTTCATATTAGAAGCAATGGTGTCTAAAATTAGGTTAAGACATTTAGGCAACTATATTCAACCAACTCAATCTACATGTGGATTACTCAGATAGGAAAACAGCATATATAAATTGCTATCAATACAAAAAAATTGAACCTTCAATAGCCTCATTGCTCTACACCTATTATACATGCTTGGACAACAGTTTCAAATCTACAAAATGCCATCTAAAGGGTACTTCAAAAGCATAGAGCATTCCAATATGAATAGATCAATGCCTGCCAAATCCATGTGAGCATAATCTTCCCTCTAGGCAAACTACTAAGCAGGTATTTTGAGTTTTACACAAGGTGAGGCTACTTTGATGGGAGCCCACTTGAATATTAAAAGCTAAGAAAAAAGCAAACAAATGAGACAGTAATGACAGCACTACATCCTACAATCTGAATTCCTCCCTCGCCCCCACACCCCTACCTTCCCCACCCTAACAACACCCCCAACAAAACCCCGCCCAACGACCACACGCCCCCTACAATCACACTACTATAGCATCAGTAATTCATTGATCAACCTATGCAGAAAACCAATCACACAACCACTCCATACCCAATCAAACAACCACTCCACACAATCCACAAAATCACGCACCAATCAACGAAAATTAAACAAAAACCACCCAATGACATATTGCACAACACACCACAAATCGCATACCCAATCAAAATAAACCAAAAACCTAACTTTTCAAATCAAATCCACACACAACACAACTTACCTATCAATGAGACTCTGTCACGCAGAAGCGTGAGGTAGGGAGATCGAGAGAAGACTGAGAGGAAGGGAGACCGAGAGAGAGATGCGGAGGGAGATCGAGAGGAAGGGAGACCGACAGCAAAAGATGCTCTGTCACGCAGCAGCAATGGTGGATACGATGGCAGCTGCAGGAGCAATGTAGGTAACAACGGTGATGGTGGATGGTCGATTTTATGGTAGAGAGAGACGTGAAAGGAGACTAAGAGGAAAGAAAGATGAAATTCGCAAATAGGGTTGATAGGTGTCTATTTATGTATTACTTTTATATCAATTCGTCCATGTTTCTTTGCTATATTCCTTGGTATTTTTATGTTTTTGTGTGGTTTTGATGTTTGCAGGAGTTTTGGAGCAACTTGCACAAAAATGGAGTAAAACCCTTCATTTTCACCTCTGCTAGTCAACCATCTTCTCGGATTTAATTGTATTGATATACAAATGAACCCGATGACATATTATATACCGTTGGAAAGCTCTCGAAGTCTATTTTCTGGAGAAATTTACGGTTTATAAATCCATTCAGTGTACCAAAAGTTGTAATCAAAACAGTGTGAGATGTATAGAAAATAATTCCACAAGCACTGTAGCATGTATATACGGGGGGACACTGTAGCACTGTAGCAGAGTATTTAAACACATTTTAGGGTTTTATTTTCATAACTTGAAGAGGGGAAAACGTGGGAGGAGGCTGCATTTCTGGATTTCTCTCATCCCTTGGAGTTCTTGAAGGAGAAAGAAGATTTTGAAAGAGGAGGAACTACAATTCCAAGAAGATTCATCTACAAAGAAGATTTTCAAAGAATTTGCTAAGTTCTTTCTTTCCTTTTCAATTCTGGAATTTCTCTGTATTGTATTTGTTATTCTGATTGAATATGTGTAACTAAATCTGAATTGGTTGAGGGTGATTTCAAAGCCCTTGATATGGATTTTGTGAGTTGATTGTGTAAGAAATTGTTATCCAATTCTCTAATTGAAGTTGCTTGTATTTTCCCATATCTAATGCTTATGATTGCTTACTGATGGTATTTGGAATGGCCAACTGAATATAATCTGTTGTTGTCTATTGCTAGATTAGAAATCTTGATCCGTAATTGTCATGAATTTTCAATCATTAGTAGCAAAATTGTGATCAGAGATTGCAATTGGAAAATACAACCTAGGTTAAATAATCCGAACTTGTGTGATATTGCTTAGATCAACCTATCTTTCTCATCGTAATGCTTCCATTGAATTAAACTCAGAGAGCTTGTTCTAGGTTGTTTAATGGATAGAGATTAAATAAAGAGCTTGTTTTATTTAACAACAAAGTAAGGAAAGATTGGGATAACAGAGCTTGTTGTTATCTACGGTTGATAACTTCAATGCTGTAATTGGATTACAATTCTATGTTAATTCACAAATTCATATCTTGTGGCAGAGAATGAACTCTTAACCAAGTGTCTCCCATTGATTTTCATTCAAATTTACTTTCTGTTTTGTTATTCTTTACTTGCATTCTTATTTCATTTAGTAAATCATTCAACAAAAATCCCCCCTGTTTAGTTTATTGTTGCTGGAAATAACAAATTCAATTAGAATCAATCCTCGTGGGAACGATATCTACTTATCACTTTATTACTTGTGCGACTAGTATACTTGCTAGTTTCGAACGCATCAAGTTTTTGGCGCCTTTGCCGGGGATTGATTTTCTAATCAATTTGTTATTCTGTTTTTACTACTGATTCTTGATTGTTATTTCCTGATTGTTTGTGTTTAGGCTTTTATGTACGAGGTAGAAGCGGATCAACGACTTAAGAGAATTAAGGAGTTTCTCCATTCCTCGAATTTAAGGCTAAATCAGTCAATTTCAACTCCACCTCCAGAATTTGACCTTGCACGACATACGTCCCTCCCATCTTCTTGCAGTTCAATCAAATCAGAATCGGAAGTAATGGCGATGGAAAACGATTAGACTCTTAAGGAGTTAGCGGCTCCAATTATTGACCAACAACCGCTATGCATAAGCACCAATTTTGAGATAGATTTTGAGCTTAAATCTGGACTAATTCATCTCTTGCCTACATTTCATGGTTTTGCAGGAGAGGATCCGAACAAACACCTCAAAGAATTTCATGTGGTATGCTCAAGTATGAAGCCAACCGGCGTTTCTGAAGAGCAAATTAAATTGAGAGCTTTCCCATTCTCATTAGCAGATTCGGCAAAAGATTGGCTATACTACCTACCACCAGGTACCATTACCACTTGGAATGAGATGAGTAAACTCTTTTTGGAGAAATACTTTCCAGCCTCGAAAGTTACAAATATTAGAAAAGATATTAGTGGCATTCGACAACACAATGGAGAATCACTTCATGAATATTGGGAGAGATTTAAAAGGTTATGTGCTAGCTGTCCAAACCACCAAATTAGTGATGGACTCCTAATTCAATATTTCTATGAGGGTCTCCTACCCATGGAAAGGAGTATCATTGATGCTGCTAGTGGTGGAGCACTAGTTAATAAAACACCGAACGTGGCAAGACGTTTGATTAGTGACATGGCAGCGAACTCCCAACAATTCAGCAGTCAATTTGAGCCACAACTACCAAAAAGAGTAAATGAGGTAAGTACTTCAAACATTGAACAACAACTTTGTGAACTTACCTCTCTTGTAAAAAAAATGGCTGTAGGACATATGCAGCAATCTTATGCATGTGGAGTATGTTCTGCCATGGACCATCCAACCGACATGTGTCCAACTTTGCAAGAAGGAGATACAGAACAAGCCAATGCCATGGGTGGATTTCCAGGACAACCAAGGCAAAGGTATGACCCTTTCTCCAATACTTACAATGCTGGATAGAGAGATCACCCTAATTTAAGATATGGGAATCATCAACCAATTGCCCCAAATGCCATACCAAATCGACCACCAGGTTTCAATCAACCAAGGGTGCAGCAACCATTTCAAGCACAACCACCACCAACACCACAACCAGCACCGCAACCAGCTCCACAAAATTCAGGAACGTCTCTCGAGGATATTGTTAAAGCACTTGCCACTAACACAATGCAATTTCAGCAGGAAACTAGGGCAAGTATCCAAAACCTGGAAAGCCAAATAGGATAATTGGCCACTAACATGAGCAAATTTGAGAGTCAAAGCTCAGGAAAATTGCCATCTTAGCCAGTGATCAATCCAAGAGAAAATGCTAGTGCTGTAACTTTGAGAAGTGGAAAGCAATTAGAGATTCCACCAAAGACATCACAAGCTGATGAAGGGGATG
>SNVD02006835.1:0-25824 GCA_013180625.2 Boswellia sacra | reverse complement strand
ATCGGCATGGCCCGACATGCCCCCAGGTGAGGGGCTCGGCGCTGGTTGGCCATCGGGGAGAGCCGAGAAGTTTGCCACTATCCATCCAGGTGCATAGATGGGCGCGTCCGCGCGGCGCGCCGACTTGAGCTGGGGGGAGGAAAGAAGAGGAGGTGGGCAGGGCTGGTGCTGGTTGGGGACGGACGCGCGCAGGTATACTATCGCCGGTGCCAGTGAGGTCGGCCATGATATGGACGTCGTCGGTGCGTTGCAGGTCTTGCGAGCGCGCCAACTTCTTCGCCATCGCTCGTTCTCACCTCAGCATTGGCGCTGGAAAGCGCGCGTTGCCGCGCACATCCCCCAGCGCATAGCCATGCCCGTCTGGCACACCTCCGCCACGACCAGTCTGGCTCTCTGGACCAGCGCAATTGGCGCGCGCCAACGCGCGACCACGAATCGGTATCTCTGTATCTATCTGCCTCTGTCTTGCTCTGTCTAGTTCTCTGTCTTACCCACGCGCCCCGTGCTCCTGCTGGGGCGAATAGAAAGCAGTCCCAATGTCGCAAGTATGCGAGCCGCCGATGCCGCCGCCGCGGCACCCGCGCCCGTTGTAGTTCGCCGACGAGTCTCAATGGCTCGAACTGGACCTCCTTGTCGAGCTTCGCCATCGTCGTGTCGATGAGACTGAAATACAACAGCAGCCGTCTTGAGGTATGCTCGAGCTGTTGAGGCCGCTATAGCTGGGCGCCCGGTCGAAAGCTGGCGACTGAACCGCAGCACAAGGCGCACAACGACGAGAGCGCGCGCAAAGAGTCGTACGCACATGCAAAAGTCTGGCACGCGGATATGCCTTTAGCCAGCCGCCGCCAGGCAGCCAGCCAGACTGCCAGACTGCCAGACTGCCAGACTGCCAGACGGGGCGGCGCGCGCGCTCATCCAGCAACAGGCGGCGCCCGCACGTCCTCCAAGTCGCGCTGCACTGTCTGAGCCTTCTGCAGTCTTGTTGTCGTTCGCCTCTCGTTCAGTCGTTCCCCTATTCGTTCGTTCGCCCAAGCTCCGCACCAGCGCGCGCCGCGAGCTCACACACGCGTGACAATCAGACAGACGAACGGACACACTGATGGAGCCCATCATGTGAGACACACGCGCACACAAACGATCCCAGGAGTTGAGTAGGAGCGAGCGCGCGCCTCGCTCCTCAAACGTGTTCTCTCCCTCTCGCTTGCTCGATCCACTCAATACATCCGACCGCCGAACTTTCTCAGGTGCGCGGCGCCCGCCCAATGCGCGCTGGCTCCGTCTCCCTCTCTCTCTCTCTCTCTCTCTACCTCGCCTCCGACCCCTCACACTCACACTTCACTCGCCCGTCTACACGTATAAATTTGCAAATCACCCATCTTAACCACACATCAACATGATTTTCAACCTCAGAACCAGACATTTATACGACCGATACGACTCTTTGTATGCTTGGACCTCAAGCCCACAAAATACCTCAACAGGTAACCAGATTCAACGAAGGATAAGTCAACGTGCGAACAGCATGTCGCGCGCCGCCCGTGTGCTCCATTAACGTCAGCATTTAAGTATGAAATAGAACCCATCACGCCACCCCAATTCTTGTACTCAGCATCCCTGCGAAGAATATGGTCTTCTTGGGTTTTCTCTTTTGAGAGTTGTCGCGGGTACCTCCGTCCGCGGTTGTGGTCCTGGTGCATGTAATGTGTACAGTCGTCGTTCGCCTCTCGATACCTCACGCTCCTTGTCCCAGCCCCTTATGGTTGCAAGAACGTCGTTCGAGTTCGACTCAGCACTCAGATAGCATGACTAGATCCACAGTCACCGACGGAAGCAGCCAGAGTTGTGCATCCTCAACTATCAACAGATTCAACAGGTGAGCCATTTCAGGACGCCCTAGAAGACCTCAATAGAAGATCTCAATAGAAGCCTCGCGAAGTTGATCGTACATCCTACGATGATCTGCAAGTTCCTGCAAGACTATCAACACTCAAACATCCATAGAGATTGACTTGATGGGTGCGTCTCTAGCCCATGTGAGCTCTCACGCTTTGGCTAGGTCACACGGCCGACAACCATGACTAGACCCACACTCATCTAGCGCATCTCTATCATCCATCGTTGTTCGTTGAAGAATTATTGTTTCTTTATTTTCGCCCAACTATGTCAATCAACCAATTATCTCCTGTGCTTTCGTTTCGAGAAGACCTTCCATGGCTTTGACGTCCTTGCAGAGCGTGTCGAGGCGCGCTCTCAGGGACAGTAGCTGCGCCTTATTCAAGACACGTGGTTGCACCCACCATAGATGTACCACACCGCCGACTTGATCTATGGTGCCTTTCACCAGTTTCAACGATAGCGCACGCATGACGAGCATCTCCACGTCGGCTGGGTCGACACGGGCTTGTACCGCGATCTGTTCGAATGTAAGAATCCCGTCATGACTCTTGAATGTCATTTCCATCAAACACATAAGAGTGATCTTCTTCCTAAGTTCTAATGCGTGCGCGACGAGATCGGGTTGTGATGACCATTGCGGCTGGAGAGCTTCAAATTTACCCAGATCTCCAGAATTGAATGCACCTAACAACTCTACAACCCATCTTTTGCTTGAATCTATGCAGTTGATAATTGGGTGCTGTAAAAGCTCACCGAAATTGTAGATCTCATCACCAAGTAGGGCAGCCAAAGCCATAGTGAAAGCCCGCTCTTGTTTTGCTGGATCTGGAGTTGCGAATGTCATGTCAGACTCGGTCAAACAACCGAGGTAGCGCAGGGAGTTTCGGTAATATTTACAGTGGTCACCCATCTTCTTGTGGTGATCTGAAGCGAATAGATAATACCTAGCATGGACTGGGGTCACACCGTCGACATCGTCGATCTCAGTTGATAAGTCTTCGAGGAGTTTCTCAACAGTTTTGGTATCGTTCTTCATCTGACTCTGTTCGCCAATGATAATGGAGCACAAGACATAGGCCATCTTGTTACTTTTGACTTTTGGTTTTAGTGTTTCAATCAGCTCAATACAAGCATCTGGATTGTTTATCTGTGAAACAACTTTGGAAGCAAAGTCCACCAAAAGAAGCGGATTCATTCGCATTTCAAAGTCGGCAACGAAATTTTGATGCAAACTTAGAAGATCCTTCTCACCAGGCGCCCGTTCAATGAAATCAAAAATCTTGGTTGACAGTTGATGCCATAGTTTCTTCGTGTATAGCTCTTCGAAGGTGGCATACCATTGTGCGTGGTCAGGCCGGGTTTGTTGTTGTTGTTGAAGGTACGGTACCACTGCCGGCATGATGAACTATCACGAGTTCTACGTTTGATGGAATCCTTAGTGCAAGACTCTTAAAGTATTGATTCTAATAAGTGCTCAGTATTAAGTTAATTATCGAAGTATAGAGGTGTGACTCGAGAGTTTCTGGTACTAATAGTGACTCATAAGTAGTGAATCCTCTCCAGAGAATGATTTGTTTGATTCAAGTGAATCAATTTTCACAACGCACGCGCGTCTGCAAACGCTTTGCGGGTTGTTTTTTCGCAACTTACTGGCCCGGTTAACAACCATCAAAATCCTCTCACGTGTTCTGTTGTGATCTCCATCGATGAAGTTTCCTTTGCCATTTATTGCTATCTGTTTTTCAACCCTCTAAAATCTTCCCCTAATCGGAACTTCACCGCCTAGCCATGAAAGAGCACCTGAGAGATTATTTTCCACAGAGATTCGATGACGGCGGTATGACCGGCCTTTTAACATCTGCCAATAAATTATTAGGCCTAACCCAAGACCTAAAATTACGGGCAAGATGTGAGGCCAATGTCAAGCTTGTATTTGAAAATTCAGACGAATTGAGGTTGTTGGCCGGTGCGATGAAGAAGTATGGATGCAATTTCAATTTGCGAAGACACGTGTCATGCGAACGATGTCAGAATTGTGCCGGCGGTTTTGATCCAGATACAAAACAGATAATCATATGCCAATCATCAGGTGGGTCAACCGGTAAGATAATCAGCACAATGATGCATGAAATGATCCACATGTTTGACTATTGTAGGGTGAAATTCGACTTCGATAATCTAGAACATGTTGCATGCTCAGAGATAAGAGCTGCAAACTTGACTTACTGTTCTATACCTGATAGATTAGCTCATGGCGGTCCAGGTGTCTTAGATTTCAAAAAAACGCATCAGTATTGTGTCAAGGATGTAGCATTTCGTTCAGTCAAGGCATACTCCCCTGAGACCAAAGATGAGGATCTATGGAGAATTGTGGACAAAGTATTCCCGCATTGCTACAATGATCTAGAGCCTTTTGGTAGACGACCGACAGCTGGTCAGAAAGAGTTCAGACACTCTTTTAGGGAACGCTTCCATTATGATTACGATATGTGATGTCGACGCACGCCTAATATAACTCGATTCTAGTCAACTTTGTGTTAAGAGTATGTGACCTATGGTATGAGGCATGATTGAAGTTTTATATTCTAGTCGGTCGACAACTAGAATTCAACCTTAGAGGATCGACATATAATCTATTTTCACTGGAAGGGGGGAACTTTTCAACTGTCCAGGACCCCTATTGTTGGTGCTAAAAGTAGGCCGCGTGACAGCTGTGATCTTGATTGATAACAGTGCGTATTGGTGTTTCAGCCACATAACTCGTGCAACCCCGCTTGTACTTGACTGCAAATGATGGAGACTGCAACAACTATATGACTCAAAACTGTAAGCCATCCGGCAGTAGATCTAAAGCAGTAATAGAAAACTGAGAGCTTTCAAGGTTGATTCAGCACAAAAATGACGGACAAACGGGACCAAGTAAATTCCATAGAGAGATTGGCTTTTCAATCCAACCTGACAAAGCAGGAACGAGAAGACCTGAACAAATTGATGTATGGGTGTCAGCCGGAGGACATAAAATTGACAACAGTAGGCTCGAGAGATGTACAAGGTCTCCGACTAGAAGCCCAATTTACGTACGATCTCGGCTTTGAATTCAAGGCATATCAACTCTTGGGTCAACCGGAGCAAACCCGAGCTCCACGTGTGGTGCGTGTTGGACTTATACAGAATGGAATTATGCTGTCTACAAGAGATCCAGTGGACAAGCAAAGAAACGCGATCCATGAACGCATTGGCGACATCATAAAATTTGCTAGTCACCAGGGTGTCAACGTGATCTGTTTGCAGGAAGCTTGGACAATGCCGTTTGCATTCTGTACTCGGGAACGTCTACCATGGACCGAGTTTGCCGAGAGCGCGGAAGAGGGCGTCACAACAGAGTACCTGAAAGTTCTGGCCAAAAATTACGGTATGGTGATAGTATCGCCAATACTTGAAAGAGACGAGATACATTTGGATACCATTTGGAACACCGCCGTGGTTATTGACCAACAAGGCAGATATCTCGGAAAGTCGCGCAAAAACCACATTCCGCGGGTGGGTGATTTCAACGAGTCAACATATTATATGGAAAGCGAGCTAGGACATCCCGTTTTTGAGACTATCTTTGGGCGTATAGCAATCAACATTTGCTACGGACGTCATCATCCGATGAATTGGCTACAATACAAACTGAACGGAGCCGAGATAGTGTTCAATCCATCCGCCACTGTGGATGGCCTCAGCGAAACTATGTGGCCTATCGAGGCTCGCTGTGCAGCCATAGCGAACTCGTACTTTACTTGTGCCATCAATCGCGTCGGTACAGAATCATTTCCGAATGCCTTCACCTCGGGCGACGGCAAGCCCGAGCACAAGAACTTCGGTCACTTTTATGGTTCGAGTTACATAACGGCGCCGGATGGACGGCGCACTCCAGCGTTGGGACGCACGCAAGACGGTCTCTTGTTGGCAGACTTGGACTTGAATCTGTGTCGACAGGCAAGCGACAAGTTCGGCTTTCAAATGACGCAGAGATTGCCTATGTACGCGCAAAAGTTCACCCAAGCGGCTCAACCTGACTTTAGTCCGCAGAGGATACGTGGCCCTGGCACCAGCTCGGGATGACACCAGAGAGTGACAAGTTGTCGTAGACTAGCACTAAAAAAAGTGCTATAGTAGTATATTAGGCCAGATACTAAGAGATATGATCGAATGAGCCGATGCTTTATTGAGTTGATTAGGAAAACTATTTGGACTAGAGTTGGCTGTGAGAGTGTCTCACTACTAAGACAGCTCGCGAGTGCTTGCTAGAGTGCAGTTTAGTGCAGTATAGTTGTGTCTTTGTGTGTGTGAATGTGTGTCTAGGTGTGTGAATAGAGCCGTGCAAGGTGGAGCACACTGTGGTGTATAACAGTGACTATGGTCCAGGTAGAGAGCAGGTGAGTGTGCGCTCGAAGGCTTTGGGCCAAGATCAGAAAGCTTGATGATCGTTGGCGTCGGCCTGCGACTCGCACTGGTGCGCCACCACAACAGGCTGGCCTTGAGCTGGCGACTGGCTGGTGATACGGGCAACAAGTTGCTGCTTCTGGAGACTCGCAAAAACCCTGGGCGAGGCGGTGGCCTGGCGGGGCACAAGCTGCTCGCCGCCAGCGGTCCGATGTGGCGATGTCGGCGACTGTTCCTGTTGCTGTTGCGTGTTGGCACTCGGGGAGTTAAGAGATGTGGTGACTGCGGGCGGGGCCGGGTCGGGTCTGTCGCGTGGCTCGAGTTTGAGCTGAGGCCTGCCGACGTCAGCGGACCGATGGGTGTGCGCGATGGCAGCGGGCGTGGGTGCAAAGATGTGATTCAGCGACTGGTTGCGACCGCCGACTTGGGCCAGCTGAGCGCTGGGCCCGGCGGCCTGGAGCGAGTTGCGCGAGCTGAGCCGCCGCTGGGCGCCCAGGGCGGGCCCCACTGCGAACTCGCTGGATCTGTTCAGCATGAGCATCGAGTGTTTGCACTGACTGTCGCTGGTGTTCCTTAGATTGGTCATGTTGGTGCTGTTTCCGGCCGTGGCGGCGGCGGCGGCGGCGGCGGCAGTGGCGGAGGCGTCGCCGTTGAGCGTGCCATTGGGGGCCCCGTTGTGGGCGTCGTGCGGGTTGTTTGCGTGGGCGGCGGGCGCGCAGCACCAGCACAGACGGCCCAGCCAGGACTTCTTGAAGGACTGGTTGAAGGTGTCGGAGGCGAAGGCGTAGACGATGGGATTCACGCAGCTGTTCATGTAGCCGAGCGTGTGCGCGAACACTTGCACGGCCACATAGGTGGCGGTGATCTTGTGCGACTTGAGGCGCATTAGTATCAACATGATTTGGATGGGAAACCAGCAGGCGGCGAAGACGATCACAATGGAGGCCACCAGCCAGGTGACGCGCTTCTTCGACTCTAGCATCTTGTGCGACTCCTTGTGGCCGTGGGGCTTCTGGCCGAACCAGAGCTTGTTGAGGAGCGAGAGGTAGAGACAGAAGATGAGGATGAGGGGGAAGAGGTAGGAGGTGATGAAGAAGATGATCTGGAAGTGGAGCGGGTTGTGGTGGTCGGCGAGGAAGCGGCAATTGTATTGGTCGGGCCCCAGGGGCGAGTCGATGAGGCCGTGCACGTGGATGGTGGGCGAGGCTATGATGAGGATCACTATCCACTTGATCACGATGGCCTGGAGCATGTTCCTGCTGGTGCGGTAGTTGATACACTCGATGGGATAGACGATGGCCATGAAGCGGTCGCAGGACATGAGCACCAGCGTGTAGATGGAGCTGAGGGCGCAGACGACAATGAGGTACTGGTTGAATTTGCACCAGAGCGAGCCGAACACCCAGTGGCCGACGGCGTAGTCCCAGCCGGTGAAGGGGATGCAGAAGATGATGAAGGAGAGGTCGGCCAGCGAGAGGTCGAGGATGAGCAGATTGGTGGGCGTGAGCTCGCGCTCCAGCTTCCGGTCCTCGAGAATCACCAGCATGACGATGATGTTGCCCAGGAGGCCCACGATGATGATGATGGTGAAGAGGATGGGCGTGATGATCTTGGTGATCACCTCGATCATGCGGCTGCCTGCGGGCACGCACTGGCCCACGAGCATGTTCACGGGCGGGCTGCCCGACTGCAGGCCCGCCTCGGCCGCCAGCTCGCCCACTCCCTCGGGCCCGCCCGCGCCCGCCGACTGGTTCGCGCTGCTGGCGAGCAGCTCGTTCATGGGCGCCGTGGGCTCGAGCATCAGCTGGGGCTGGTCCTCGTAGTCGGGCGAACAGGTGACCGGCTCGTCGGCGGCCGCCTGCTCGGCCGCCTGCTGCATCTGGCTCGCCTCCAATTCGGCCGCGCTCATGGGCGACACGGCGCCGCCCGCGACGCCCGCACTCTCCACCGTGGCCAGGGCCTTGTCCTCCACCGAGGGAGGCGTGGTCGCGGGCGACACCGGGACGGCCTGGCCCGACTGGCGCCGGGCTCGACGGGCGGCGGCCAGCGCGACGGCGGCGAGCTGGCGCCCGACGGCGGCAGGCTCGCCGCCGTTCATCAGCAGGCCGCTGAGCTGGCGCACGAGCCGCTCGTCGGGCGGCGCCTCGAGCCCGTCGGCCAGCGGCGGGCCGACGGGCTCACTTCCGGCGCGCCTGTTATTGCCGCTCTGGGCGTCATCGCGCTCGTCGTCATCGTCACTGTCGTCGTCATCGTCGCGGTCGCCGTCGCCGTCGTCGTCGTCGTCGCCGTCGATGTCGACCTCCACGTCGTCAACGGCGACGGTGGCACCGTCCGCGCTCAAAACTTCGCCGCGCGTTAGAGTTCCAGGCGCCGGTATAATTGTAGACACGGATGCGGGCGGCGCAGTTGTTGTCGTCGGCGGCACGGCTGTTACTGGTGCTGCTGTCGCCGCTGGTGCCGCTGGTGCCGCTGTTCCTGGGCTCGCGCCTTTCAGCGCCGTTGGTGTTGCAGTGGTCGAGTTTGTTGTTGGTGTCGGTGCAGTTTGGCCGCGCGCGGACGCTTCCGGTGCGGCGATCACGTTCGGGCCCGCGGCCGCGACCAGTGGCGCGCATGCGAGCGCGAGGATTAGCGAGGCGACGCCGACGATGATCAGCGCACTTGTGACAATGGACGGTCTTTGTTGTGCTCCTGCTTCTGCCTCTGCTTCGGCTTGTTTGTTACGTCGCCCCACGGAACTCGCGCCGCGCCCCCGGCCGCCTGGCCGCGCCATCCTGACCGCCCAGGCCCGCCCACTTCCGGTGGTGGCGGCGGCTGCGGCGGCGACGGGGCGGCCGACTGTGCGGCCGTTGTTTGTCGGCCTGTCGGGTGACGACGAGGTGGCGAGATGGAGAGGGTGGAAGTGGGCGCGTTAGAGTCGAGCTTGTGAGCTCAGCGAGCGGGCCGGCTCTCGATGGCCGGCCGCGCGTGCGCTACGGAAGTGCGGCGAGGCCGGCGACAGGTGAGTTCGGCAGAATGCCATATTCTGGGGCCGAGTGATAGCGAGGTGTTGGCGCACGAGCCAGGGAAACGAGGTTTTTTTGCGAGCGGCTGCGGCGGCGGCGGCGGCGGCGCCACTCAGCCGGCGCCCCAGCGGCCAGTTGACGAGCGATTAACGCTGGCGGCGCGGACGGATTTAAACGTAGCCGTGGGCGCTTTACGGGCCGAGTCTGCGTTTTGTTGCAATTTGTTGTTTGCGCGCCCGACGACTCTCATTTGTGTGGCCCGCGAGCGCACAAAGGCTCGCGCATACAAACACCGACACAGGCGCCCGAGAGTCTGGGCCGCCGCTCGGTGGAGCCAGCAAGCGGCTTAATAATCTTGGGCAGGCGAGGGCGCGCACAAGCACAAACAACTGGCGTCCACGGCGGCCGCCGGCGGGCGACGCAGCAGAAGGAGGAGAGGAAGGAGGAGGAGCGGGAGGAAGGCGAGGAACAGGAGGAATAGGAGCGAGAGGAGGAGGAGGAGGAGGAGGAAATTAAGTAACCATATGCTTGGACTTGCGATCAGCCGCTCGGGGCTGTTTTGGCTCGGCCTCGCCGCGCCGGCCTCAGGATGCAGACGCGCGCGCAAACAGTTGGCGTTTGCTGGCCGCACTGGAGCTCGCGCTCTAGCCCGTGGCGCCGTCGTCATGGTCTTGGCGCTGGCCGCGGGCCGACTCGGAGTCGAGGTCGCCCCCGTCCGCCCGGCCGGCCCTCTGGCGCTCTAAACTAGCGCACTCATCAAGAACAATCCGATGCGAGCCAGTAGTCTCCGAGTCTGCGTGCGTCTGTGTGCGTCTCTATGTGTAGATGTTTGCCATGACGCAAAGCTGTGGCGCATTCGGCCGCAGAAACAATGGAGGCGCTGATAATGAGGCGCACGGTTGGCAAATTGACTGAGTGGGCGGCCCGCGCGCGGGCGACGACCACCGCGCGGCCGACCTATTGTCGCCGCCCAGAGGTACGAGCGGCGCCCGAATTGGCGCTCAATCGAATGATTAAAATGCATCATCACCGGCGCTCGCCGTCTGGCCGCCGCTTGCGTCACGTGCGCCGCGCGCCGCGCGCCGGCCGAGCCTCGACCCCGAGTGAACGCCCCCTCGGCGCGCGACATAGTGGGCGGGCGCCCGATTTACGGCGCCGGCGAGCTCGCCAGCTGGCCGGACGCCATAAAGCGGCGCCTGGCCGGCGGCGGGCCAGCTGGCAGCGCGCCGCTCGGCCATCCGCTAGGTCGGGCCACTTAGCGAGCGCTAGAGAGAGCGAGAGAGAGAAAGAGAGAGAGAGAGAGCGCGGAGGCTGACCCTCAAACAACACTCTAGGGCTTCGCCAGCCCGCGGCCTCCAGGCAGCCGGCGGCTCGCTAACGAGCTGTGTGCGCAACTCGCGCAATGCTCGGCCTCGTCGCGGCGCTCGTCATCATCATCATCATCATCATGGTCTTCGTCGTCGTCGTCGTCCTCCTCGTCCTCGGCGGCAAACGAGAACGACGACCGGGCCGCTTGATCACCGCCAGCATCGGCACCAGCGGCGGTGTTTCACTGCGACCGGCTAATTCGGGCCCCGGCGCTCGGCCGCTCGAGGGCGCCGTTTCTTTCTCGCCGACGATTACTCTCAATCGAACTTTGATTGTCGACACCGCCGGCGTCGCCAGCGCCCTCGAAGTCTCGCGCCCGCCACCACTGGGGCCGCCACGTGTGCGCCCGTCGGCGCCCCTCGGTCACTGGTTGCCGAGTTGGCGGCCGCCAATTTATGCGCGCCCACTTGCGCAAGCCCTGGTGCATTCATGAGCATCGAGCGGGTCCAGACGCGCGAGTTGCACATTAATTGCGGCCGCCCCTCGAGCGCCCTCTCCAGATCAAATTCCACCCACCAAACTTTGCTCTCTGTTATCGCCTCGTTTTCTGCGCCGCCTCTGGCGCCAATTGGCTCGCGCATACAAATGCGCTCGCCAACACAAACACACAAAACAAACGCCAGCCTCGGACTGGCCGCTCGCCGCTCGCCACTCGCGACTCATCATAATAATCATCGCCGTCTCACTCGGCGGCCTCCTCGCGGTCGTGGTCGTCGACAGCCGCCGGCCAGATCATTCCTCATTGAGCCGGCTCATCCAATTAAGCCGCGCGCGCCAAGCTCATCGGCGCGGACTGATTTGCGCAATCTTCGTGCTCGCGACGGCGGCTAATTCGCGCGCCGCAAGAGTACGCAAATTGGGCGCCAGGGTCGCTGGCGCGCTAGGTCGCCACTTTGTCGCGAGCGGGCCCACTCGCTTCATTAGTGCCACCGATCGGCGCACACTTCATTGAGCTCCGCCAGATGGAACAGCTGAGTGTCGCGCGACTCTGAGTGGGCGACTTCCGGTGGCCGACGCGCGCTCGCCACTCATTGACGGACGAGCCGCAGCTGCAGGGGCGCCGGCGCCACTGGCTCCAGAACGTCGACATTGACGACAAGCGTGACGTCGCTGGCGGCGGGCGCGCAGATCTCGCGGCGATAAATCAATGAGACCGACGGCCGGCCTCTTGCTCTTGATTGGCGACACGCGACGCCCAGATCGAGATCGGCTCGCTCGCGTCCCTTTCGAGTTGTCACTGGGCCGAGCGCGGGCGCGCGTGCCCGCGATGGATGAGAAATTGTCGCTCGCAATTAAACACACGCGAGCCATTTGCTCGCCGATGTTGCGCCTCGAGAGCGCTGGCTCGCGCGCGCGCCCGCCCTCGCACGCCATCGTGATTTATGGGACTCGCCTCGCTGGGCGCCGGCTCGCGGCGCCCACTCTCGCCCGCCACCGATTGCGCCCAACACCCAGTCGCGCGCGGGCGCCCAACTCAGAGCTCTCCAGACCCACGCATTCTCCCCCCCCCGGCGCCCCGATGAGTGGCAGGTCGCTAATGAGCGGGCCAGCGAGCGGCGTGGCTAATTATAAGTGGCCGTGCCGGCTGCCAGGTGAGCGACGGCGGTGGCAAATTTGTTTGGGCGACTCGGACCAGAGCCGCGGGTCGGGATGACGCGGCGCCGGATTCGTCGGGCTGTGAAAAGGCGAGGCCGGCGGATCGCGACAGCGACTAACAAACGACAGGCCGTCGGGGGCGCCGGGCTCCGAGTGGGCTACATAAACAGCGCCGGCGCTAATCTGGTGGCGCGCGTGCCCGCAGTTTGTCCGCCGCTCGCGGGCGCCTGTGGAGGACTCGAGCGGCCGACTTAAGCCAGCGCCAGCGCCTTTTCCAATCTAATCTCGAGCGTCGCCCTGTGCGCTGGAGCCCTCGAGATCGGGGCCGTGACGGTCGTGTCGGCGGCACCGCGACCACGAGCGGCACGAATCGTTACGCTGGTCGTAGTCACAATCGGCACGATCGTCGCCACGATCTAGCCCACTGAATGATTGATTCTGGAAAACGAAAAGCCCCATTGGACCCGACGCGCTTCTCTATCTCTATCTCTCTCTCTCTCTCTCTCACTCTCTCACTGAGCGGCGCACTTGTCCGCTGCCCTCGGAGCGTTCGATTTGATTGGATCTGCGCGCAGACTTGTGGCAGCTGCCGACCGCCGACAGCTCGGCAGCTTGGGAGCGGGGGATCTGCACGCCCGCCCGCATCCATTGGGCTAGAATTGATGACGACCTCAGGCCGAGTCGGGGCGGCACAGAGTCGCGTCGACTCGGAGCGGCCGCCCACCGCTGGGAACGTAAACAAAAAGTCGGTGCGGACTTTTTGGCCAGCGAGCAGTGTCGTGGATGCGCGCGGCCGTTCGCCAGCGGCCGCGACTAATCTGCCGAGCTGGCGGCGCGCCACGAGATTAGTCACCAAATTTAAATTGAATTCCACAATTACACACAAACGCGCGCCGCTCGTGTCGCTAGTCACTCGTCTGTCGAGTTAGGCCCAGAGGTTCGGCTGCGGCTGCTCTATCTGTCTATCTCTCTCGCCCGCTCGCTCGCTCGCTCTCTCCGGGCACTAAATTGATTGGATCTCGTCAATTGGCAACGGCGGTGGTGATGCGAAAATGTCGCACCGCTGCGGCGGTTCAAAATGTCTGCGAGAAGTTGGCTGCGAGCACTCAGTCGCACTCAATCCATTCGCCAGCGAGGCCACTGATTGAGCGCACAATTAAGCGCCCTCCCGAGCGCGCTTGTGCGTGTCGGCGAGCACCTAGCGACTGGCGCCTAGCGACGCGCAATGCGGCGCCAGTTATTGTTATTATTATAACTGCTGAGTCAAGTCCATGCAGGGGCGGCCGTCTGGCGGCGCTTGCGATGATCCGATTGCGCAATGGTCGACTGCCACATCATTTCCGGCCGCCAGACGGCCGCTAGTCAGATCGGCCGATGCGTTGACGTAGAGTCGGCGGCGGCGGCGGCAAAGGCGACGATGGCGTGTCTGCGACTGGCCCCTGCGTTTCTTTGTCGGCTCGCCAACGAGCACGACGGTGCGCAAATAAACAGGCGCCATGCTGGTAGTTATGCCCGTCGACGCCTCCGTAACGCCCGGCCGCCGGAAACATAATGATTGCCACCAGCCTCAGCTCGGTCGCGCCGAGGCGCAAACGAACCGCGAGCGGCTCGTTATTATTCATGTTGCGTAATCAGTTGACTTGGCCACCGCCGCCACGACTGCCCGGGCGCCAGTGCGCAGCCCGCAGGCGGCCAGTCGAGACGCAGAGACAATTTGTATTCGGCGACGTTGTCTAAACAAATTGGCCACTTGGCACGCCGCGCGCTCAATATCAATTGGCGCGTCTGTCGTCGAGGCGGACGGCGGCGGCGACAGGCGCTCGACGGCGCCACTCAGCCCGCCAGTCGTGAGCGACCCGATGGCCGGAAGTGGGCCGCAATCTGGCCCTAGCAGCGCGAAATCGGAGCCGGCCCATTGGGGCACCTGATAGGCTGGGCGCACGTCAGAGTCTAATTACGACAAATCGAATGAGCGCCAGCGGGCCCACATCCGGCCGGGGGGCGCCGTGTCGCCCGGAGAGACCATCGCGGACGAGTTGGCGCAGCTTGTCGGCAGGAAGTGGCTAGGTAGAATAGAGTCTAGGTGCAGAAGGGCGCGCAAATGGACGTGCGATTAGTCATCGAGCAGGCGGGCCGAGGATTTGCCAATACAAAGTGTAGAATTTGTCACGGCCACGACCACGACGACCGCGACCATTGCGACGACGACGACGACGACGACGACCAGAACGGGCGCTGAGCGTCGATGGTTTGAATTGGCGGGGGTGCAGTTTGTGCGGCTGCGCGCGTCTCATTTGGCATTTATCATCCAAAAGCCGTCCGCTCGGCGCGGGCATGAGGTCGCCCGGGCGCGCGCAGGTGTCGAGATGGAAGCCATGCGAGCTGCAACGGCTCAGGTGAGCCGTCGCAGCCCATTGTTGTTGCGCTAGCCTGACGCGTCAAGGCGGCGCTTTCGATACAAAAGCCCCGCCGCCGAGGGGGACGCCCACGAGGTGGCGACGGGTCGCCGGATGCATTCAAAGCGGCGGCATAAATGGTCGCTGAACGATGCGCCCGCTGAGCGCCGGTTTATGGGAGTTGGCGAGAAGTAGCGAGCGCTCGCTCAGTGGGCTTTTTGTCGGAGGCGCGGTAGTTGTTGTTGTTGTTGTTGCTGTTGTTGCTGCTACTGCTGGCGTTGCTGTCGACTCGCTCGCCTGACTACCGACAACTCGATCGCGGCGCCGACTCGATCGTCATGTCGGGGCGCCATGAAATTTATTCCCACTAATGACGCGCTCGACGGGCGCGCAGCCACTTCAAAGCTTCGTGGGCGCGCGCCCACGTCGAGTTGGGCGCCTCGACAGCCAGAGTGCGCCCGGCGAAATCCTCGGCTGTGCTCGCGCGCGCCGCCCAGTGTGTGCGGGGCGCCATTGTTTCCAATTTAGCGCCACCGAAAGTTCGGGGTGTCGCCCGCCCGCACGGCCCCGCGCCTCTCGCGAGCTCAAAAGTCCATTTCCGGCCGGCCAAACTGGGGGCCGCCCCCGCTCGGCGCGAGCCGGAATACGTAATTTTCAATCAACTTGTTGGCCACCACCTCATCCGCGCCCTGGGCCCGCCTCCACCTGCGGGGCGCCCCATGGCAGGCGCCGACGGCGCCTCCGAATGCGCGCCACACTTCATGAGGCGCGCATTCGAGGCACGCGCGCGCCTCGGCCTCATGACTATTTGCCCGGCGGCGTCAGGGTCGCTCCTTCTCGACCCGACTCGATCTCGACTCGCTCGACTCGCCTCCACTCGAGTCAACTTGGGCCCGCTCAGATTGGCGCTCGCGCTAACATTTCAAAGTATAATGAGCGTAGGCGCGCGCACGGCCGCACTCTGGGGGTCCGCGCGCCTGATGGGCGCCAGCGAGCCGGAAGTGCCGATCGGAGGCCGAGCTTAGTCTCGGTCGAGGCGTCGAGACTAAGCTGCCAGACTGAGCCGTCGAGGGGGTCGACAGGCGGCCGGCCTGATGCATGCGAGACGACTCGGGCTGCAGTTTGCGCCCACTGCGCTCAATTAGAGGCGCCTCACGCGCACCCGCGCGCGCGCAATCGATCAACGGGCCGCCCGCTCACACCTGGCGACGGATGCGCGCGAGTGTGTCGAAGGTGCGCCGCTCGGTTGAGAGGATAAATTTGGATTTATGCGATCATCCGCTTGGTGGGCACAGGTGGGCGCCCGCTCCGGGCGACCGCGAACTCGAACTCGAACTCGCGGACACGAGCCGCCGGCGCTTGCAATGAGCCACAGACAGGCCCATACGGTTTGTGAGGCCACGCGCGCGCGGCCGATGATGAATGCTGATGATGTCGGGCGCCCCTATGGCCCACGCCGGCCACCTAGAGGCCTAATGATCGGCCGGGCGCCCTCGGACGGCGCAGTCATGAAAATCATCCTCTTCGCGCGCTCACTGTGGCCGGCTGGCAAGCTTGCCGGCCGCCGTTTATCTGGCGGACCACGCAGCTCGAGCGGCGTCGATCTAGCGAGAGCGCCAACAAAGTTGCGCTCAACTCGAGGCCGGCCGCAAAGTTTTATTGTGCCGACGATGGCCTCGCACTCGGCCAACTTTATCTCTTTCCCTTTCTTTCCTCTTCTCTCTGCCCTTTCGCTCTCGTGCTCGCTCTTTTTCACCACTCGAGCCACTCGAGCCGCTCGAGCCGCTCGCAGCCCTTCGCCTTCGCCTCTGCCTCGGCAGCCAGTGCGTATCCGTAATTCGCTTGCCACTACTAACTAGTGACGGGCGTCCCCCGAGAGCGCCGCCGCCGTTGTCAGCGGCGGCGACGGCGGCCACTTGCCGGCGCCATGCGCTCGTCTGCTGCAGGCGCCAGCGGGCGGCAACGGGCGGCTGGTCGGCCACAAGGACCAGCGCCCAGCTCGCCCGCTGCTCGACCGCCGACTACATAAATCACGTCCAATTGTTTATGTTCATGTTTGCAGAGGAGCGGCCGCTTGCAGTCGCTGTGTGTGGGCGTGTGGGCGCGTGCCCACTCGCGCGCGAGATCTCGCCCGGCCACTTAAAAGTATGCACCGACTTGACGGCGCCGCCCCGGCCACCGCCGCCGCCGCCGCCGCCGCCGCCGACCAATCATAGGCTTCTGTGGGCTCGCCTTTGTGGCCGCCGCACACAACTGGCGCCGCCACTCAAATTGCCCGCATGCAGATCCCTCCGGCGCCGGGCGAGTCTCATGGCCACTTTGCGCGAGATGTCGCCCCCATTACGCGAGCCGCGGGGCGCGCTCGATAAGCGCCGCGCGCACATCGGCCTCGCTCCAGCCGAGAGGTCACCTTGAATTATGACGCAACGACCGAGTCGGGACGCCGCCGATGACGAGCGCGCCCGCCAGCGGCGCCATAAATCGCCAGGGATCGAGCGGCGGGCGCGCTTAATGGGTGGCCTTCGTGACGCCACTCGGCGGCCGGCCAGCTAATGGACGGCCGGCGGCTCGCCGATTGTGTGCGCTTGCATTTCGCGCCTGCCGACGGCCTCAAGCGGCGCCGACGGTTGGCGACAGTGGAAATCAGTTGCGCACCTTGATTGTTATTGTTGATTGTGTGAATGCAAACGATCTGATTATTTGGGCGCTCGTTGGCCCAGGGCCGCCCAGCGCCGGGGGCCACTCGAGAGGGACGTGCGCGATGCAAACGAGCGCCCGCCGGGCGCCCGCTGACAACGAGCTCGAGACACACACACACACACTCACACCACTCACACTCGCACTCACACTAACACTCGCACACAAGCGACGCCGTCGACATGCCGAACATCCGGCCGCGAGCGTCGGTCATTTATCTCGTTGCGCACACGCGCCGGAAGTGGAGCGGGGGCGGCCGCGCCGGGCGCGCCGGGCGCGCGTGGGCGGCCGATTGAGAGCGCTCGAGCGCGTGCGAGTGTACACATCGAGGCGCGAGGCCGAGGTCGTGGCGGCGCGTCTGCAGCGCTCGTGCGTGTGCGTCTCCAATCCCCCGGGAGCTTAGCGGCGGCGGCGACGGCGACGACGGGCCGAGTGCGATGACGGCGTCCGGACGAGCGAACACGCGTCAGATGTGTCGAAATTGGCGAGACGCCTCTTTAGTGTCGCCCGTCGTCGTGGTGGTCGTGGCCGTCGTCTTTGGTGTCGTCTCGGCGCCGACGACAGTCCGAATTGTGTGCGCGCCTCCGCTCGGCCAGGTCTCCGGCGGCGCCCACTGGAAATCCGCCGGCGCCCGGCGTCGCCCGTTAAGTCTAATTGCGCGAGTGCGTAGGCGGCGTGGCGCCGGCCGGCCCGCCGCTCGGTCGGTCAGGCGAGCCCTCGGTGAAACAATTGCGCCGCTCGCGGGCGTGCAAACAGTCGCGACGGCCGGCCGAGTTCGTGCGCGTGGCAGAAATTAAACGCGCGCCGGAGATCTGTTTGTTCAGCCGACCCCTTCGTTTGGGGCCTCACTCACGCGCACTTGCACACAAACTAACACATGCGACTCGGTGTCCAGGTCTGCGCTCGAGCTCTTCGTCGTCGTGCTCGTGCTCGTCGTCGTCGTCGTCGTCCTCGGCCCGTAACGACGGTCAATATCGCGCGCTCGGCCTCGACAGCGGCCCAACGCAAACAAAGGGCCGCGCGCCCATATCGCGCCCGATGAATATTGAGATTAGTCGCCGCCTCCAGCAGCCTCCAGTCAGTCGGCGGCGCTGATTAAAACTGACAACTCGCTGGCCGTCGCCCGGCGCCGGAAGCGGTCACGCAAATTGAATCGTGACTTAATTGACGCGCAGCGCTCGGCCGGCCCGCCCCCGCGCTCGCCCGCACGCTGGCGGCCGGCGCGCCGACCGACTATGCGGGCCACGTGGCCTCGACTGGCCGCGAATCTGGTCGGCGGCGAGCGCTGGCCGGGCGCGCGCTCAATATCTCGCCCACGCAAAAATCAATAAGTCGCGCTGACTTGACATCGCTCTGAGCCGTCGCGTGCTGAATGCCAATTTATTATTCGCACGCCCGCGGCAAATCAAGTCAACGACGACGACGACGACGACCGAGTTCAGCCAAGAACTAGACCCAGACCAACACGAGCGACTTGACCAAAGGTCGCGCGGCCCAAAAGTCGACTTCTCGGCCTCGTATAATTTTGCCGCCCACTCGGCTTGTCATCTACACACAAAGCGCGCTCGTTACGCAACAACCCCTCGCTCGCGCTGGCCGACCGCAAATTGAATTTGTTGCGCTTGTTGTTGCAGTCGCTTGCAGTCGTTGGCGGCGCAACTCTTTGCTCCCGTGACGCAGCGCGCGCGAGTGCCGCAAGTCGCTAGGCGCACGCACTCACGCGCGCGCTCCTGTCACCACGGCGAGCGTCATTGTGTGTGTGTGTGTGGGGGAGGGGGCGAGCTGAACTCTGAGCTCCTCGGCGGCCAGCGCCTCGCAAAGAGCCGACAGTTGGGCGCTCATGTGATGTTTTAATTTGACTTACAAGCGAGGCCTTGGCGCACTCAGCCCCTCGCCTACGCCCGCGCGCAAAGTCGCCCCAAGAGAGGGCCGTGCGGGCGGAAGTGGGCGGCGACAAGAGGGCGCCTCAGAGTCAAGTGGGCGAGCCGTGGGCGAAGATGAATGTTTTGGCGATCGTGCGTCAACTCGCCGGCCGTGGACGTGCACGCCTCTTGCTGGTCGCCTCTAGAGAGCTCAGCTCGCGAGGGCCAAATTAAATAATCTCACCGGAATCGCCGCGAGCTCGGCGGCGGCGGCGGCGGCGGCGACATTGACGCAGACATCGAGCGCCGATCGTTCATGTCGCGCGCAACAGTAACTCGAAGCGCCGAGCTCGTTTTCTATGCAGCTCAATCTACTGCTCGAGCGGCCGCCAGTACAGCAGGCCGATCGTCGGGCGCCATCAGACGAGCGGAAGCGGTCGAGACGAGGAAATAATGAGCCACACAATTGCCGGCTTCAATTGATCTTGACAGGTCACTTTGGCTGTCGGGCGCGCGCGCGCGCTGATGGCCCGCTGAGGCCGCGAGCACGCCCACCGCGCGCTCGGCAATTTGTGGCCCACACTCGCCGGAAGTGGGCGGCGGTCAGTCTGCGGGCCGCCGACACACTCAGTGGGCGCGCGCGATCGCTCGCTGAGCGCCGCCAGACGCCCGAGAGCGCGACCGGCGCCTAGCGATTTCGCGACTCGATAGAGCGCGAACGCCGCCGTTGGGGGCGCAGGCAATCCGGACGGGCGGCCGTCTCGCTCGTGGCTGGCGGTCGTTGTCGAGTTAATGCGCTTGTCGCCGTCGTGGTTGTCGTGGTCGTGTGTGGCGGCGCTCGCTAGCTCTCAAGCGCCAGCAGTGAATCCGAGCGCTGGCTCGAGTTCAATTTTGCGAATTGTGTGCGCTCTAGTGGGCGCTTGTGGGCGCTGGCTGGCGCCGGCCAGTGGCCGCGTGCCGAATGAACTCGAGAGCTTAATTTGCGCGGCCGGCTCGGCGCTGAAGCGCCCGAGTTGCCAGTCGACATGTGCGCGACGTTTTAAATTCGCCCACGACCACGACCACGACCACGAGAACACGACACCACAACGGCTCGACACGCTGGCCGTCGGCGAGGCGAACAGCCGAACAATTGGGCCGGCCCGCCGCTCGCCCCCTCGCCTGTCAATCGTCTGCTCTTTTGTAGAAGCTCAATGGACGCTATTGCACGCGCGGGCCCGCTCGCGAGTCGAGGAAAGCGGCTTAAGTGTTGTTGTTTGTCGGCCTCAGTTTGTGCGCTATGGCCTCGCGGCCGTGCGCCGGCCGCGTGCCCACGCACAGAGACAAACAAGCGCCGCGTGCGACAATAACAATCGGGCGCAAACTTCCGGCGCTAGTGGTCGGCGTGGGCGAGCTGGCGCCGTGCGCATAAGTTTCGACTCGACCGCTTCTTCTTCGCCGAGTCAGCTCTTCGGACGAGTCGCCGCCGCCGCCGCCAGCGGACCGAAAATTGAATTACAATTGAGGAGTCAGGCCGCTGGCTTGACTCGGCCGTCTCGGCCGTCGACGTCTCAGCCGCGCCCGTCCGAGCGGCACTCGCCTCGGCCTCGGCCATACGCACGCGCGTCCGCCCGCGCGCCCAAAACTACTTTTAAGCTGCGGCTAAATGAGCGGCCGCATGGCCGACCGGGCGCTCCTGCGGCCTCTAGACGAGGGACTAGGCGAGCTTGCGACGCGCTAGGCGCGCCCCGAGCTGACGTGCTAATCTCGTTAGGCGGGCGCGGGGCATACCGAGCGGGCCGCCTGTTGGCTGTTGACGCTTGACGCGCCGAACGAGCGCATGGCCTTCCCCCCTCCCGATCGGGACGAGATCAGACAGAGTCGAGCTATCGTCGTCGTCGGTCGTCGTCGTACGCCGTGGGATCTGATAAGGATCGTGCGCCTGGCGAGACAAAAGAACGACATGGGCGACAATGGGCCACAATGGGCCCCCATGAACCCAAGCCCGGCGGGGGGCGCTCAATTTTAGCACGCCGAAGATTTCTGGGGCGGCCAAAAGGTCCGCCCGAGTAGCTGCATCGTCGGCGCTCTCTTTCTCTTTCGAGCTGACTGATTATTTGCCGCCAACACGGGCTGGTCGCCAGGTGAGCCGCTCGCTCGCCTGGACTCACTCTCGACTGTCGACGACGAGTGACGAGTAGTGGCTGACGCCTTTGGTGGCCAGTCAGTCACTCGCTCGAGCGGCCAGCCTAAGCTCTGGGCGAGCACTCTGTCTCTATGGCTCGAGCTCACTCACTAACTTCCACTCGTTTGGTGCGCCGCGCGCTCGAGCGCGGCTGAGAAAGGCGACTGGCCGACATCGGGCCGCCCCACTTGGGCCTGCAGAGCTCAGCTCGCGCCCGCCCGAGACCGACGCCGGCCGGGCGCACAAACTGCAGACGTGCTTTCCGCCTAGCTGCACCCGAACGAGCGCCGCTATCTCGCCGACCATCGGCCAGCGCGCCGCTCGCCGCCCGAGTTCGTCAACAACAACAACGATCACGACGCCGAGCACGAGCAAGAGCACGAGTCGCGCTCACAACGATGACAACTGGAGCCACGCCTTTGAAGGTCGCCGTCGGCTGGGGGGCGCGCGCGATCCGGCGCGTGAAGGATGCGACCGGCGATCAATTACTAACAGGGCGCCGGTCAATATGAGCGAGCCGCCGGGCTGCAACGGTGTCGCGTTCACAAGGCCGATCGGGCGCCGCGGGCACAGGTGAGTGGACAGAAAAGAGTGCTCACGCAAGCGCAAAAGGCGGCCCTTCAGGTGAGCTGTCGCGCGCGCGCCATTCGAGCCTGGCGGAAAGCCCCTAAGAGTGGCGGCCAGCTCGGCTCAAAGGCCAACCCGGCGGCTCTTTTTGAGCGCAACGCGAGCGGCCAGTAATTTGGCCGCCAACGAGCTCGCTCGCTCTGTTGTGTGTGTGTGTTTGTGCATGCGCGCCACTCGCTGCGCCCAGTGAAACCCAAAACGAGCCCGGACCCGCGCGCACGTGCCGCCCGCGCATCACTTCCGGTGCCCAATCGATTAGCGGAATCGAACTGGCCCCGACGTTGGCTTGCGCGGAGATGGCCTGACTAACTGACAGACTGGCGGTCTGCAGTTCGAAGAGCGGCTCGCTCCAGCGCTCACCTGGACACAAGCGACTTGGCCGGCGCCTCTGGCGAGCTTCTTGAGCCCCGAGGCTCTGAGGCGCGCATATTCATCAGAGACTCGAGTTGCGTGCGTCACGCGCCCGCTCGCTCTGATTTGGCCGCCAGTCTGAGCGGTGCGCAATTCATTTAGGCGATGCCACTTAACGTGAGCACGGCCGTGCACTCGTGCGCATATCGACTTACCTGGCGGCCGCGGGCAGCGAGCCGACTCAGCAAGGGGTCTGCATGCGGGTAGGTGTGCGGGTTGGCGGGCGAGTCGAAAAGCGAGCGAGCGAGTTGGCTAGCGGGCGGGCGGGCTGGCGGGCGGGCGGGCTGGCGGGCGTGCGGCCGGCCGCGATGATGACGGCGACACGGCCGCAAATTGAGAGGTCAGCTCGCGCGTGTGGCACCTGAGCTCGCGGCGGCGCGCAATTTGCCACCGCTCTCTCTCTCTCTCTCTCTCGCCCTCTCACTGACTCGCTCATCGTCGCCTTGGAAATTGGCCGCCCACGCGACGCTTAATGCGCGCCCCTCGCGCCCATCCGATGACATTGCGCCACAAAAACGCCCCCGTGCTCTCGAGCGCGCGCGCGCGCCCAACTCTGCGCTTATTTGAATGAAACTTGAGCTCGCCCCCGTAACGGCCACCACGGCCACGGCGATGGCGCCCAAGAAAGCCAACCGGACATCCACTTCCGTCGCCTCAGCGGCGCCGTTGTTCTCGGCGGCCAACAACAGACTGGCGTGCGGGGCGCTTGCCACGGAGGCAGAAGCCAATTTGGCGCCAGCGGCCAGACTGACTCACTCCGGTCTCGGAGTCGTTTGCGCTCCACTAGCCGCGCGGCCGCACGCGTACACGCATGAGGCGAGTGCCGGAAGCGAACTAATAGAAATCGAACACTTGATGAGTTTCGTTCTGCTCGGCCGCGCGGCCGCTACGTGGCGGCCCACGCCCAGTGCGCGCGCCCGCCCGCACGTCCGCCCCTTGGACACGCGCGCACCTGATCTTGGCTCACGCGGGGCGACAGGCGCTCTCGGGCCGGGCCGCCTGTCGCCCGGCCGCGGGCGAGGCACCTGGCGCGCGGGCCCGGCCGGTGGCGAGTCGAGCTGGCCCGTGGGGGCCGCTTATCGAGCGCGCGCATCATCGCCATTGTCTCGGCCGAGGCGGCGCATTATCGCAAATCTCTCGCGCTCGAGTCGGACGTCTCGTGCGGGGGCCGTGGCGTCCGGAGTGTAATGTGTGTGTGACGTGCGTGTAGGTCGCCGCTCATACGGCCGCCTATTCAGTGGGCCCGTCATCTTTGGCCTGCGCCTAGAGCCGAGCGCGTCACTTTCAGGAGGCGCTGGCCTTGTCGCGGCGGTCGCTCGAGTCGCCATTTAAACTGGGCGCCTTTGTGCGCGCGCGCGCCACTGGCACGTCGCCCGGCGGGTCTGGGGCGCCGTCGCCGCCACTACTTAACATTATCGATCACAATCAATCCGAACGCCATCATCGTGCTCGTTGGCGGCGACGGCGGCGGTGGCGGTGGCGGTGGCTGTGGCGCCGTTGAGGGGGCGCCCGTGAGCGCGCGCGTTCGCCGAGACGCTCGAGATGCTCGGAGTTCTGTGTGCGAGGACGCGCGTGGGGCCCCGAATCTGGCGGTGAAACTGATTGATCGCCTTGTGAACTCGACTGTCGACGGCATTGCCACGACGACGACGACGACGACGACGACGCCGACGCCGACGGCGCTCGTGCGATATGGGCTCCCGGTCGCTAGGTGAGCCGCATTTCCGCCGCACGCGCGCCGAGCCGACTCAACTCTTTCAACTCGTGCGCGCACTTTGGAGCAAAACAAACGCCCCCAAATTGAACGCCGCCGGCGCTCGACGTGGCCGCCGTTAGTGTGGTGTTGCTGTTGCCACTGCTGTCGCGGGCGCCGCTGTCGCACCTAAGCGTCGGCGCGCTCCGACTCGCCCACGCCCGCGCCCTGCCCCCGGCTGAGGCCCATTACGCGCGCCCAGCTCGGTCGCAGCCCGCAGTCACTTCGTCGCCAGACGGCGAGAGCTGCGACCGACCAGGGCGCGCCGCGTGGGCGGATGCGGAACGAGCCGATCGCTATCGTCCCGCTCGATAGTAATCGATCGAGAGCGCGGCCTCCTGACAGGCGACAAGACGCGCGACGAGGTGCGGCCGGGCGCAGGGCTGCGGGCAGGCGCCCGTTACGTAACTGGCGCCACGTTAACATGAACTTGAATCGGAAATTGAAATTACTTTTACATCAGCGAGCGAGCGGGCGAGCGAGGGAGCGATTGAACGACTAAGCGGACAGACTCTAGCGGGCGGCGGTCTTATGAGCGGCGAGGGCGCTAAGCTTTAGAGCGCCCGGGCGGCCGACAGCCGGCGGCTGCGCACAAATTTAGTCTGGCGGCCAAATTCCGTCGAACTGGCGCGGGTAACGAGCTCGCAATATCGCCCCCGTCGTCGCCGTGGCCGCCGCAGCCGCCGACACGCTCGCTTGGCCGCCTCAGTCTGGCCGTCCGCTGGCTCCTTGCGATTGCAACTCGGCCTCTCAACGCCCGGCCGCCAGCCGACCGGCCGCCCGCGCCTCCAAGTTCGTCAACATAATTAATCACCAGGTGCGCGCGCCACATGCGCCCGCACGTGCGCCCACCTGCGACACCTGAAACCGCGCGCGCGCGCCCAAAGTGGGCGCCCTCCAGTGTCCGCCTACACTCACCTGTCCCAGACGCAAGTGGGCGCGCGGCCCGCGCCTCCACTTGATTGAGTTGTCGAGTGCCGCGCACTTCCTGTCGTCACTTCCGGTCGGGGTTGGGCGCCGGCGTGGGCGTGGGCGTGTGCGCGTCCGAGGTTGTGGTTTCCTGCGCGCGCGGCCGCCGAGTTGCTTGAGGGGCGGCTCGCTCGGGCGCCGGTGTTTGTGTGTTTGTGTGTTTGTGTGTTCGTGTGTGCGTGAGTATGTTTGCGATGCGACGTGTGCGCCTAATTAGTCGCCAGCCCAGTGGTCGGGCCGATGAGTGCGCCCCTTCTGCGCCTCACTCCGACCGCCGCTTGCGGTTCTCGCGTCTCTCTTGGCCGCGACCCTTTGGCGCCTAGTGGCACGTCTCGAGCGGTTGGCACGCGAGCCGGTCCGTACCTGTGCGATGAGGGCGCGCGCCTAGCGACCCGCGACTATCGCCCAGCCCACGCACACAATCTGGTCGTCAAAACTGCGTCTCGCCTCTGCGCTCGCTCGCCGCTCGTCGTGTGAGTGTGTGTGTCTCTGTCTGGCGCTCATTCTCTTTCAATTGCTCTCGCTCGCTCTCGAGCTCGCGTCGAGTGCGCACGTCCCGCCGACACCTCGAGCGTGCCTCAGGGCGATTGCCACCAGCGGTCTCGCGCAATGTTGCGCAACTGGCGCCCGACTGGCGCCCGCGCACGATAAA
>SNVD02006832.1:0-26518 GCA_013180625.2 Boswellia sacra | reverse complement strand
TGTCTAAAGAAGTGGAGGAAGATGTGGCAAGCTTGGATGAGACTATAGCTATCACCACAAATAGGTATGATGTTTCGTACATTGAATTGCCTTTATCTAATGAGAAATTCTTCCTTCTGTGATGAAAGCCAATACCTTGGAGCTTAAGTCACTTCCAGATCATTTGAATTATGGATTCTTGGGTGAGAATGATACTTTGCGAGTTACAATGGAAATGGGCCTTGCACGAATACACGAAGATAAACTCGTCCGAATACTTACAGATCACAAAATAGCTATTGAGTGGACAATTGTTGAAATCCAAGGCCCATTCATATGCATTGACCGTATCTTGTTAGAAGAGGGATCCAAGCCCATTAGAGAAGCACAACGGAAATTGGATCCTCCCATGATGGAACCAACGTCGGGCTGAGGACGTTAAACCAAGCGCTTATTGGGAGGCAACCCAATGTTTTTGAAAAATAAAAAAAAAAGAAGAAAAGAAAAATAAAATGAGGTAATAATGATCGATTTTTGTGTCTCGAGGATATTCCTTTCGTAGGCCATCAAATTGATCAGGTTTTATCTCTCTTTGCCATCTGTCTCATTTGTTTTTATATTTTTTACTTGTTTTTGACTTTTGTTTGCTATTGTGTTGTTATCTCTTTTATGTGTCTTTAGTTTCGTTTTTGCTCTTTTCTTTTCCTTTCTTTTGTTTAATTTGATTACTCTGTGCTTTGAGCTCATTTGTGCAGCAGCTTGTGGAAACATCAAAACGGAAGTTGAAGTCATTCGCCAAAGGTTTGAAACGTGCATATCTTGGAGAAAAAAAAAACCCGATCGCATTATCGGTAATATCTCTTCTTTTCTCCTCTTCAATGGATGCCGATATCTTTCTATCGAATCTTCGTAAATATTTCCCTACACTTCCTCAAAATGCTGTGTTTAAAATTTATAAAGTACGGATGACTAGACTTTGGGCATTGATGCTCCTAAATGTCCCTGCTGATATCCGATGGCTTATCGAAGCCAAGGTGAGATTGTCCGGTGAGCCGGACATTAATCTCGCAAAATACATGCCTGGTCTAGGAAAGAGCTACTACGCCAAGAGGCGAAGAGCGAAAAGGTTACAAGTATGTTATAAATGTGCTAGATGGAATTGGAACCAGACTTGTCGTTCATTAGGTTTTGCGTCCAGGAATAGAGAAGATAAACTTTCATTTATTAAGAATGGTTTGAGTAATGAGTCGCTGGATAATGTTTTGTTAACTCTCGAGTCACATTCTTGTGGACTTGTTCAGCGTGAATTGCTTAATCTATGGACACAATTTCGTGATGAATTGCAGTGTTATAGTCTAGGGAATCTGACTAAAAACGACCCTGTTTGCCAGTTTATAAGAAAACTGGATGGGAAGCAAATCCCCGACTCATAGAAGGCGTTTCAGCCGTTACTGGACGTAAAACCAGAGGAAGATGTGAGCCACAATCACAACTACTTGTATATTTGAATGTGTATTGTTGTTGTAGATTTTTTTTCTTGTTTCGTTTGATCTGATTATCAATGTTGTTTTTGTGTTGTTGTTGTTTGTTGATTTTGTTTGTTTTAATTTCAAGTTTTCTTTTTGACAACCATATGACTACCCTATGGCATAAGTACACGTGGGAGACAAGTGTGGAGGTTTTGTCAACCTCCACCGAAAGTGTATCTCTATTTTTTTATGCTTCACGTGGGAGACAAGTGTGGGGGTTTTGTCAACCCCCGCCGAAAGTGTATCTCCATTTTCCATGCTTCACGTGGGAGACAAGTGTGTAGGTTTTGTCAACCTCGCCGAAAGCATATCTCATTTTTTCAAATCTTGGGGCGATAAATCTGCATCGAGCAACCCCCACCGAAAGTATGTCCCCATGTGTCAAAATTAGAGAGTTTTATGGGTGTATATATACATTCTGCATATTTTCATATGTCATTCCATAACCTGTCTTGCAATTGAAAAGCATAATATCTAACGTGTCTTACACAAGATTAGAGCACTTGTAGAAATGGAGAAAACACCAATTCGGCGATTCCGCAATATATGCGTATTTTGCTGATCGCAATTTGGTAAAGATGGAGAGTTTACCACAGCAGCTCTTGATCGTGGTAGGACAGTAGCTGCGAGGGGTATTAATTTGATTTATGGAGGGGGTAGTCTTGGGTTAATGGGGTGTGTGTCGACAGCTGCATCCCTAGGAGGGAGCAAGTTCTCGGCATTATCCCTAAACCATTAGCTGTACGAGATATCGTAGGCAATACAATCGGGGAAGAGTTACAGGTCTCTAGCATGCATGAGCGTATTGCACATATGGTTGTTAAGTCTGATGCATTTATAGCTTTACCTGGTGGTGATGGTACATTAGAGGAGATATTTCAAATCACCTCTTGGGCACAGCTAAACATCCATCAGAATCCCATTGGTTTGTTGAATGTTAATAATTTTTTTGATGGTTTGTTGTCCTTTCTTGATCAAGCTGTAGAACAAAATTTCATCTCACCGTCAGCAAGGCAAATGCTGGTTACAGCTTCAACTGCAGGAGAGTTAATTGACAAACTACAAGAATTCGTTTATTCACCTGATCCAACAATGGCTCGGATAAATTGGTTTGGAGAAGGCAACAAAAGGCGTCAACTGGATTTAACCCTCCATCTGTAATCTCTATTTGGTGGTTTGCTTCGTTTTTGTTTGCTTTCCTTTTTAGTGTGTTTATTTGAGATTTTTCATGTCGTTTCTTTTGAGCTTTTTCAGGTTATTTCTTTCGTCCCAGGTAATATTTTCTAATCTCGGTTTTTAGAGTGGTGGCTTAAAAAGTTCAAGTTCTCTTGAAACGCATTCTGGATCTCTTCAATCCATAATGGCTGAATAAGGAGGCTAACTTCTAAACTTTTAGACCCATTCTAACTAACTTGTTTTTGTTTGCTGACTTGTTGAACTTTGTTATTTTATGAGTGAGTTTAGTTTTGCGTAATTTAGAGTTGTTATGTGTTTTTATCTTTATCAGTTTTGATTTAAAAAAAAAACAATTGTGGAAAAAACCTGAGAATGGCAGAATATGGGGTTTCTTTAACCCTTGAAACGCATTCTCTCTAAATAAATCTGTAGTTTTTTTATTTCATGTTATTTGAAGTGTCTTGTTTCTTGTTTTGTTCTTTCATAATAAAGGTATATAGGCTGGAAACCTTAAGTCTGCGGCTACTGGTCCTAAGGATTGTTGAAATATACAATCTTGACTCAGGTGTAACAACGCCACGTACCTCTTTTCTTGCATTTTGTGGGTCGATGATAAGATAATGATTGAATTAAGAATAACTCTTGAAAAATGATAAATGATCATGGATCTGTGTGCTTAAAATGTTTATTGGTTTTCGCTTTGCTTTTGATTCCTTGCGCAACATTGAGCACTGAGCTATTATCACTGAGTTATTTGTTCACTTAGAGAAAGTTTATGTAATTTAAATGTTTCTTCAGATTTCAATGAATTCTAGAACTTTTTTGATGGTCACTCAAGGCGAAATCCTAGGCTGTGCAACATTGGGGAAATGATTTAGGCCATCTTTGGACCATTTGAGCCTTAATAGCCAACCTTGATTGAAATTGATCCCTAGTTACCCCTTCGAGCCTTTGCAAGCCTTTTTCTTTGTTAACTCACTAAAAGATTTCCTAACCTCAAATGAATTTGTTCCAAACAGTTTATCCCTTACCTAGGAGCATGTAGATCATTCACAATTAAATTCTGAGCTATGTTCTGGTTTTGGGAAGTTAGATGAGGTTTGGATGTGTCATGAGCAATGCAAGTGAGTTCTATTATGTTTGTAAAAAAAAAAAAAAAAGAAAAAAAAAAGCCAATCTGTACTTATCGTCCACGTACTTACACATTGAGGACAATGTGTTGTTTAAGTGTAGGGGAGGGGAAGTGTAATAAAAAAAAGAAAAAAAGAAAAAAAAAGAACAAAAGAAGAAGAATAAGAGATCTATACCCTTAAGTATTCTTAAAAGAATGAAACAACAAAGTGTGGGGGTGTAGTTTTCTTTTGTTTTATACAAAAAAAAAGATTGAGTGTTCTAAATAAGTTTGGGGGAGTAACCTGGTGAATTGAAATAAGTTGTGTTATAAGGGTTGAGCTCCACCTAATCTTGAATGATTTATGTGTTTGTGGGTGATTTGAGCCAAATTATTATCCTTTATCATACCTTCACCCAAGCCAAACGTTACAAGCTTAATAAAGTCCTACTTGATCCTTGGTGTTGCGCATGTCTACATTAGTGGAGAGTGACTTGAAAAGCAAGCCTATGGAGTTCATTTATACACACATCTTCAATATTAAATATGATTTCATTTTTATGCATAAACTCATCCGGGTTACAAGTGATTAGGTGAGAATGGCTCTACACACACACACTTGAGGAATTGAAATGAAGCGAAACTAATCTTTGAGATAAAATTCTTGATCAAGTGCATTATTTTGAAGTTTTCCTTGGTTATAATTAAGTACAATCTTTGAGGCCTATTTGCAAGATGAAGCATTTGTGTGTTTTAATTTTTTGTTGATTCTGTTTCGGTTTAGTTTTAGTTCATATTGTCGTATTTGCTCGAGGACTAGCAAAGTCTAAGTGTGGGGGAATTTGATAAGTGTCTATTTATGTATTATTTTTATATCAATTCGTCCATGTTTCTTTGCTATATTCCTTGGTATTTTTATATTTTTGTGTGGTTTTGATGTTTGGAGGAGTTTTGGAGCAACTTGCACAAAAATGGAGTAAAACCCTTTATTTTCACCTCTGCTAGTCAACCATCTTCTCGGATTTTAATTGTATTGATATACAATGAACCCGATGACATATCATATACCGTTGAAAAGCTCTCGAAGTCTACTTTTTGGAGAAATTTACGGTTTATGAATCCATTCATTGTACCGAAAGTTGTAATCAAAACAGTGTGAGAAGTGTAGAAATGTAATTCCACACATCACTGTAGCATGTATAATACGGGACACTGTAGCACGTTACTGTAGCAGAGTATTTTAACACATTTTAGGGTTTTATTTTCATAACTTGAAGAGGGGAGAACGTGGTGGAGGCTGCAGCTCTGGAATTCTTTCATCTCCTAGAGTTCTTGAAGGAGAAAGGAAGCTTGGAAGAGGAAGAACTACAATCCAAAGAGAATTACATCAAATTTGCTAAGTTTTTCCCTTCCCTTTCATTTTCTGGAATGTCTCCATGTTGTATTGTATTTACCACGTTCGTAAACATGTGTAACTGAATCTGAATTGGTTGAGGGTGATTTCAAAGCCCCTGATATGGTTTTTTGTAAGTTGATTGTGCAAAAAGTTGTTATCCAATTCTCTAATTGAAGTTGCTTGTATTTTCCCATGTCTAATGCTTATGATTGCTTGCTGGATTGTATTTGGGTGGCCAACTGAATATAATCTGGATATTGTCTATTGCTAGACTAGAAATCTTGATCCGTATTTGTCTTGAATTTCTAATCATTAGTAGCAAAATTGTGATCAGAGATTGCAATTGGAGAATATAACCTAAGTTAAATAATCCAAGCTTGTGGGTTTATTGCTTAGATCAACCTGTCTTTCTTTTCATAATGCATCCATTGAATTAAATTTAGAGAGCTTGTTCTAGGTTGTTAATGGATAGAGATTAAGTAAAGAGCCTATTTTATTTAACAACAAAGTAAGGAAAGATTGGGGTAATAGAACTTGTTATTATCTACGGTTGATAACTTCAATGCTGTAATTAGATGACAATTCTACAATTAATTCGCAAATCCATATCTTGTGTAGAGAAGGATCCCTTAACCAGCTTTCTCCTATTGATTTTTCATTCAAATTTACTTTCTGTTTTGTTATTCTTTACTTGCATTCTTATTTCATTTAGTAAAACATTCAACAAAAATCCCCCCCTGTTTAGTTTATTGTTGCCGGAAATAACAAATTCAATTAGAATCAATCCTCGTGGGAACGATATCTTACTTATCACTTTATTACTTGTGCGACTAGTATACTTGCTAGTTTCGAACGCATCAGAAGTCAGTGTTTTGTTCATGGTGGAAGTGGTGTCATCTCCTTCATCAGTTTGTGATTTCTTTGGCAGGACATCTAATTGCTCTTCATTTTGCAAAGTTATCGCACAAGAATTCTCTCTTGGATTGATCATCGTTTGACAAGATAATTCTTCTGAGCCTTGGCCCTCGAATTTGCTCATGCTAGTGGCCAATTGTCCCATTTGATTTGCCAGGTTTTGGATACTTGCCCCAGTTTCCTGCTGGAATTGCATTGTGTTAGTGGCAAGTGCATTAACAATGTCCTGGAGAGACATACCTGAGTTTTGGGAAGCTGGTTGCGGTGCTGGATGTGGCATTGGTGGTGGTTGCATTTGAAAAGGTTGCTGCACTCTAGGTTGATTGAAACCTTGTGGCCGATTTGGTATCACATTTGGAGTGATTGGTTGATGATTCCAGTAACTGAAATTATGTTGATCTTCCCATCCAGCATTGTAAGTGCTAGAGAAAGGATCATACCATTGCCTCGTTTGTCCTGGAAATCCACCCATGGCATTGGCTTGTTCCATATATTCTTCTTGTAAAGTTGGATACATGTCGATTGGATGCTCCATCGTAGAATATATCCCACATTCATAAGATTTTTGCATATCTCCTACAGCCATGTTTTCCACAAGAGAGGTTAGCTCAGAAAGTTGTTGTTCAATGTTCGGAGTGCTTACCTCATTTACTCTCCATGGTACTTGTGGCTCAAATCCGCTACTGAATTGATAGAAGTTTACTGCCATGTTGTCTAAACACAAACAATCAGAAAAGAAAAACAAAGAAAATATGAATCAACAATGAAAACAAAATAACAAATCGATTAGAAAATCAATCCCCGGCAACGGCGCCAAAAACTTGATGCGTTCGAAACTAGCAAGTATACTAGTCGCACAAGTAATAAAGTGATAAGTAAGATATCGTTCCCACGAGGATTGATTCTAATTGAATTTGTTATTTCCAGCAACAATAAACTAAACAGGGGGGATTTTTGTTGAATGATTTACTAAATGAAATAAGAATGCAAGTAAAGAATAACAAAACAGAAAGTCAATTTGAATGAAAAATCAATGGGAGACACTTGGTTAAGGGTTCTTTCTCTGCCACAAGATATAAATTTGTGAATTAACATAGAATTATAATCCAATTACAGCATTGAAGTTATCAACCGTAGATAACAACAAGCTCTGTTATCCCAATCTTTCCTTACTTTGTTGTTAAATAAAACAAGCTCTTTATTTAATCTCTATCCATTAAACAACCTAGAACAAGCTCTCTAAGTTTAATTCAATAGAAGCATTACGATGAGAAAGATAGGTTGATCTAAGCAATAATAACACAAGTTTGGATTATTTAACCTAGGTTGTATTTTCCAATTGCAATCTCTGATCACAATTTTGCTACTAATGATTGGAAATCATGACAATTACGAATCAAGATTTCTAATCTAGCAATAGACAACAACAGATTATATTCAGTTGGCCATTCCAAATACAATCAGTAAGCAATCATAAGCATTAGATATGGGAAAATACAAGCAACTTCATTTAGAGAATTGGATAACAATTTCTTACACAATCAACTCACAAATTCCATATCAAGGGCTTTGAAATCACCCTCAACCAATTCAGATTTAGTTACACATATTCAATCAGAATAACAAATACAATACAGAGAAATTCCAGAATTGAAAAGGAAATAAAGAACTTAGCAAATTCTTTGAAAATCTTCTTTGTAGATGAATCTTCTTGGAATTGTAGTTCCTCCTCTTTCAAATCTTCTTTCTCCTTCAAGAACTCCAAGGGATGAGAGAAATCCAGAAATGCAGCCTCCTCCCACGTTTTCCCCTCTTCAAGTTATGAAAATAAAACCCTAACATGTGTTTAAATACTCTGCTACAGTGACTTGCTACAGTGCCCCGTATTATACATGCTACAGTGACTTGTGGAATTATATTTCTATACATCTCACACTGTTTTTGATTACAACTTTTGGTACACTGAATGGATTTATAAACCGTAAATTTCTCCAGAAAATAGACTTCGAGAGCTTTCCAACGGTATATAATATGTCGTCGGGTTCATTGTATATCAATACAATAAATCCGAGAAGATCACTGACTAGCAGAGGTGAAAATGAAGGGTTTTACTCCATTTTTGTGCAAGTTGCTCCAAAACTCCTACAAACATCAAAACCACACAAAAACATAAAAATACCAAGGAATATAGCAAAGAAACATGGACGAATTGATATAAAAGTGATACATAAATAGACATCTATCACTTGTTTCTTGTTTTGTTCTTTCATAATAAAGGTATATAGGCTGGAAACCTTAAGTCTGCGGGCTACTGGTCCTAAGGATTGTTGAAATATACAATCTTGACTCAGGTGTAATAATGCCACGTACCTCTTCTCTTGCATTTTGTGGGTCGATGATAAGATAATGATTGAATAAAGAATAACTCTTGGAAAATAATAAATGATGCATGGATCTGTGTGCTTGAAATGTTTATTGGTTTTCGCTTTGCTTTTGATTCCTTGCGCAACATTGAGCACTGAGCTATTATCACTGAGTTATTTGTTCACTTAGAGAAAGTTTATGTAATTTAAATGTTTCTTCAGATTTCAATGAATTCTAGAACTTGTTTGATGGTCACTCGAGGCGAAATCCTAGGCTGTGCAACATTGGGGAAATGATTTAGGCCATCTTTGGACCGTTTGAGCCTAATAGCCAACCTTGACTGAAATTGATCCTAGTTACCCCTTTGAGCCTTTGTAAGCCTTTTTCTTTGTTAACTCACTAAAAGATTTCCTAACCTCAAATGAATTTGTTCCAAACAGTTTATCCCTTACCTATGAGCATGTAGATCATTCACAATTAAATTCTGAGCTATGTTCTGGTTTTGGGAAGTTAGAGGAGGTTGGGATGTATCATGAGCAATACAGTGAGTTCCATTGTGTTTGAAAAAAAAAAAAAACAGAAAAAAAGCCAATCTGTACCTATCATCCACATACTTACACATTGAGGACAATGTGTTGTTTAAGTGTGGGGGAGGGGAAGTGTAATAAAAAAAAAGAAAAAAAGAACAAAAAAAGAACAAAAGAAGAAGAATAAGAGATCTATACCCTTAAGTGTTCTTAAAAAGAATGAAACAACACAGTGTGGGGGTGTAGTTTTCTTTTGTTTTCTGCAAAAAAAAAAAAAAAAGATTGAGTGTTCTAAATAAGTTTGGAGGAGTAACCTGGTGAATTGAAATAAAGTTGTGTTATAGGGTGAGCTCTACATAGTCTTGAATGATTTATGTGTTTGTGGGTGATTTGAGCCAAATTATTATCCTTTATCATACCTTCACCCAAGCCAAACGTTACAAGCTTAATAAAGTCCAACTTGATCCTTGGTGTTGTGCATGTCTACATTATTGGAGAGTGACTTGAAAAGCAGGCCTATGGAGTTCATTTATACACACATCTTCAATATTAAATATGATTCATTTTTATGCATAAACCCATCCGGGTTACAAGTGATTAGGTGAGAATGGCTCTACACACACACACTTGAGGAATTGAAGTGAAGCGAAACTAATTTTTGAGATAAAACTCTTGATCAAGTGCATTATTTTGAAGTTTTCCTTGGGTTATAATTAAGTACAATCTTTGAGGCCTATTTGCAAGATGAAGCATTTGTGTGTTTTAATTTTTTGTTGATTCTGTTTCGGTTTAGTTTTATTTCATATTGTCGTAGTTGCTCGAGGACTAGCAAAGTCTAAGTGTGGGGGAATTTGATAAGTTTCTATTTATATATCATTTTCATATCAATTCGTCCATGTTTCTTTGCTATATTCCTTGGTATTTTTATGTTTTTGTGTGGTTTTGATGTTTGTAGGAGTTTTGGAGCAACTTGCACAAAAATGGAGTAAAACCCTTCATTTTCACCTCTGCTAGTCAACCATCTTCTCGGATTTAATTGTATTGATATACAATGAACCCGATGACATATTATATACCGTTGGAAAGCTCTCGAAGTCTATTTTCTAGAGAAATTTACGGTTTATAAATCCATTCAGTGTACCAAAAAGTTGTAATCAAAACAGTGTGAGAAGTATAGAAATGTAATTCCACAAATCACTGTAGCATGTATAATACGGGACACTGTAGCAGGTTACTGTAGCAGAGTATTTAAACAAATTTTAGGGTTTTATTTTGATAACTTGAAGAGGGGAGAACGTGGTGGAGGCTGCAGCTCTGGAATTCTTTCATCTCTTGGAGTTCTTGAAGCAGAAAGGAAGCTTGGAAAGAGGAAGAACTACAATCCAAAGAGAATTACATCAAATTTGCTAAGTTTTTCCCTTCCATTTCATTTTCTGGAATGTCTCCATATTGTATTGTATTTACCACGTTCTTGAACATGTGTAACTGAATCTGAATTGGTTGAGGGTGATTTCAAAGCCCTTGATATGGTTTTTATGAATTGATTGTGCAAGGAATTGTTATCCAATCTCTAATTGAAGTTGCTTGTATTTTCCCATGTTTAATGCTTATGATTGCTTGCTGGATTGTATTTGGGTGGCCAACTGAATATAATCTGGATATTGTCTATTGCTAGACTAGAAATCTTAATCCGTAATTGTCTTGAATTTCTAATCATTAGTAGCAAAATTGTGATCAGAGATTACAATTGGAGAATATAACCTAAGTTAAATAATCCGAGCTTGTGTGTTTATTGCTTAGATCAACCTATCTTTCTTATCAGAATGCATCCATTGAATTAAACTCCGAGAGCTTGCTCTAGGTTGTTTAATGGATAGAGATTAAATAAAGAGCTTGTTTTATTTAACAACAAAGTAAGGAAAGATTGGGGTAATAGAGCTTGTTATTATTTACGGTTGATAACTTCAATGCTGTAATTAGATGACAATTCTACAATTAATTCGCAAATCCATATCTTGTGGTAGAGAAGGATCCCTTAACCAGCTTTCTCTCATTGATTTTTTATTCGAATTAACTTTCTGTTTTGTTATTCTTCGTTTGCATTATTATTTCACTTAGTTAATCAATCAACAAAACCCCCCATTTACTCTGTTTTTGCTTTCGAATAACAAATTTAATTAGAATCAATCCTCGTGGGAACGATATCTTACTCATCACTTTATTACTTGTGCGACTAGTATACTTGCTAGTTTCGAACGCATCATGTCTCCATGTTGTATTGTATTTACCACGTTCTTAAACATGTGTAACTGAATCTGAATTGGTTGAGGGTGATTTCAAAGCCCCTGATATGGTTTTTGTAAGTTGATTGTGTAAGGAATTGTTATCCAATTCTTTAATTGAAGTTGCTTGTATTCTCCCATATTTAATGCTTATGATTGCTTGCTGATTGTATTTGAGTGGCCAACTGAATATAATCTGGTTGTGATTTATTGCTAGACTAGAAATCTTGATCCGTAATTGTCTTGAATTTCTAATCATTAGTAGCAAAATTGTGATCAGAGATTACAATTGGAGAATATAACCTAAGTTAAATAATCCGAGCTTGTGTGTTTATTGCTTAGATCAACCTATCTTTCTTATCGTAATGCATCCATTGAATTAAATTTAGAGAGCTTGTTCTAGGTTGTTTAATGGATAGAGATTAAATAAAGAGCTGTTTTATTTAACAACAAAGTAAGGAAAGATTGGGATAACAGAGCTTGTTATTATCTACGGTTGATAACTTCAATGCTGTAATTAGATGACAATTCTACAATTAATTCGCAAATCCATATCTTGTGGTAGAGAAGGATCCCTTAACCAGCTTTCTCCCATTGATTTTTCATTCAAATTTACTTTCTGTTTTGTTATTCTTTACTTGCATTCTTATTTCATTTAGTAAAGCATTCAACAAAAATCCCCCCCTGTTTAGTTTATTGTTGCTGGAAATAACAAATTCAATTAGAATCAATCATCGTGGGAACGATATCTGACTTATCACTTTATTATTTGTGCGACTAGTATACTTGCTAGTTTCGAACGCATCACCAATGTTGCACAGTCTAGGATTTTGCCTTGAGTGACCATCAAACAAGTTCTAGAATTCATTGAAATCTGAAGAAACATTTAAATTACATAAACTTTCTCTAAGTGAACAAATAACTCAGTGATAATAGCTCAGTGCTCAATGTTGCGCAAGGAATCAAAAGCAAAGCGAAAACCAATAAACATTTCAAGCACACAGATCCATGCATCATTTATCATTTTCCAAGAGTTATTCTTAATTCAATCATTATCTTATCATCGACCCACAAAATGCAAGAAAGAGGTACGTGGCGTTGTTACACCTGAGTCAAGATTGTATATTTCAACAATCCTTAGGACCAGTAGCCCGCAGACTTAAGGTTTCCATCCTATATACCTTTATTATGAAAGAACAAAACAAGAAACAAGACACTTCAAACAACATGAAATAAACAAACTACAGATTTATTGAGAGAGAATGCGTTTCAAGAGTTAAGAAAACCCCATATTCTGCCATTCTCAGGTTTTTCCACAATGTTTTTTTTTTCGAATCGAAACTGATAAAGACAAAAACACACAACAACTCGAAATTACATAAAACTAAACTTACTCAGAAAATAATAAAGTCCAACAAATCAGCAAACACAAACAAGTCAGTTAGAATGGGTCTAAAAAGTTTAGAAGTTAGCCTCCTTATTCAGCCATTATGGATTAAAGAAATCCAGAATGCGTTTCAAGAGAACTTGAACTTTTTAAGCCACCACTCTAAAGCCAAGATTAGAAAATATTACCTGGGGTGAAAGAAACAACCTGAAAAAAACTCAAAAGAAATGACATAAAAAAAACTCAAATAAACACAATAAAGAGAAAGCAAACGAAAATGAAGCAAACCAGCAGATAGAGATTACAGATGGAGCGTTAAATCCAGTTTATGCCTCTTATTGCCTTCTCCAAACCAATCTATCCGAGCTATTGTTGGATCAGGCGAATAGACGAATGCTTGTAATTTGTCAATTAACTCCCCTGCAGTTGAAGCTGTAACCAGGATTTGCCTCGCTGACTGTGAGATGAAGTTTTTTTCTACTGCTTGATCAAGAAAAGACAACAAACCATCAAAAAAATTATTGACATTTAACAAACCAATGGGTTTCCGATGGATGTTTAGCTGTGCCCAAGAGGTGATTTGAAATATCTCCTCTAATGTGCCATAACCACCGGGTAAAGCTATAAATGCATCGGATTTAATAACCATATGTGAAATACGCTCATGCATACTAGAAACCTGTAACTCTTCCCCCATGGTGTTGCCTACGATATCTCGTACAGCTAATGGTTTAGGGATAATGCCGAGAACTTTGCTTCCTCCTAAGGATGCAGCTGTCGACACACACCCCATTAACCCAAGACTACCCCCTCCATAAATCAAATGAATACCCCTCGCAGCTAATGTCCTACCAAGATCAAGAGCTGCTGTTGTAAACTCTCCATCTTTACCAAATTGCGATCCACAAAATACGCATATATTTTGGAATCGCCGAATTGGTGTTTTCTCCATTTCTAAAAATGCTCTAACTTTGTGTAAGACAATGATGCAAGTTAGGTAATATGCTTTTCAAGTGCAAGACAGGTTATAGAATGACCTTTGAAAATATACAGAATGGATATATACACACGTCAAAGTCTCAAATTTGACACACGGGGACATAATTTCGGTGGGGGTTATTCGATGCAGATTTATTGCCCCAAGATTTGAAAAAATGAGATATGCTTTCGGCGGGGTTTGACAAAACCTACACACTTGTCTCCCACGTGAAGCATGAAAAATGGAAATACACTTTCGGTGGGGTTTAACAAACCGCCACACTTGTCTCTCACGTGAAGCATGAAAAGTAGAGATATACTTTCGGCGGGGGTTGACAAAACCTCCACACTTGTCTCCCACGTGTACTTATGCCATAGGGTAGTCATATGGTTTGTCAAAAAGAAAACTTGAAATTAAAACAAACAAAACAACAAACAACAACAACACAAAAACAACATTGATAATCAGATCAAACGAAACAAGAAAAAAAAATTCGACAACAACACACATTCAAATATACAAGTAGTTGTGATTGTGGCTCACATCTTCCTCTGGTTTTACGTCCAGTAACGGCTGAAACGCCTTCTATGAGTCGGGGATTTGCTTCCCATCCAGTTTTCTTATAAACTGGCAAACAGGGTCGTTTTTAGTCAGATTCCCTAGACTATAACACTGCAATTCATCACGAAATTGTGTCCATAGATTAAGCAATTCACGCTGAACAAGTCCACAAGAATGTGACTCGAGAGTTAACAAAACATTATCCAGCGACTCATTACTCAAACCATTCTTAATAAATGAAAGTTTATCTTCTCTATTCCTGGACGCAAAACCTAATGAACGACAAGTCTGGTTACAATTCATCTAGCACATTTATAACATACTTGTAACCTTTTCGCTCTTCGCCTCTTGGCGTAGTAGCTCTTTCCTAGACCAGGCATGTATTTTGCGAGATTAATGTCCGGCTCACCTGGACAATCTCACCTTGGCTTCGATAAGCCATCGGATATCAGCAGGCACATTTAGGAGCATCATTGCCCAAAGTCTAGTCATCCGTACTTTATAAATTTTAAACACAGCATTTTGAGGAAGTGAAGGGAAATATTTATGAAGGTTCGACAGAAAGATATCAGCATCCATTGAAGAGGAGAAAAGGAGAGCTATTACCGATAATGCGATTGAGTTTGTTTTTCTCCAAGATATGCACGTTTCAAACCTTCGAGCAATAACTTCAGCTCCCGCTTGAATGTTTCCTCAAGCTGTTGCACAAATGAATTCGAAGTACGGAATAATCAAATTAAACAAAAGGAAAGAAAAGAAAAGAGCAGAAATGAAACTAAAGACACATAAAAGAGATAACAACACAATAGCAAACAAAAGTAAAAAAACAAGTAAAAAAAATATAAAAACAAATAAGACAGATGGCAAAGAGAGATAAAACCTGGTCAATTTGATGGTCTACGAAAGGAATATCCCCGAGACACAAAAATTGATCATTATTACCTTATTTTATTTTTCTTTTCTTTTTTTATTTATTTTTCAAAAACATTGGGTTGCCTCCCAATAAGCGCTTGGTTTAACGTCCTCAACCCGACGTTGGTTCCATCATGGCAGGGTCCAATCTTCGATGTGCTTCACTAGTGGGCTTGGATCCTTCTTTCCACAAGAAATGGTGCACGCATATGGCTGGGCCTTGGATTTGAGCACTTGTCCACCCAATAGCCGTTTTGTGATTTGTAAGTACTTGGATGGGTTTCACTTCTTGTATTGGTGCAAGGCCCATTTCTATTATAATTGGCAAAGGATCATTCTTATCCAAGAATCCATGCTTCAAATGATCTGGAAGAGGCTTAAGCTCCAAGGTAGGGGCTTTCATCATAGAAGGCAGAAGTTTCACATTAGATAAAGGAAATTGAATGCACGAAACATCATACCTATTTGTGGTTATAGCTATGGTCTCATCTAAGCTTGCCACAGCTTCCTCCATATCTTTGGACACTTGTATCAACCTTCTTGATTCCTTGTAATTTTCTGTCCCTATGTGCTCACTAAAACCACTTCCAATCCATCCTTATGAGTTAACTCAAAATGTTATTGTGGCAAAGAATCAATAACATCAACTGCAAAAACAGAATGCAAGTCACTAGGGTACCTCATTATCTCAAAAATATTGAAACGAATCACCTCGCCATCGAATTCCATGGTGAGAGTGCCATCACGAACATCAATCTTAGTTCGAGCAGTTTTCAAGAATGGTCTCCCCAAAAGAATTGGTGTTGGATTAGGAGATGTCTCATCCTCCATTTCAAGAACATAGAAGTCTGCTGGGAAAACCAATTGATTTATGCACAAGCACATCTTCCACAACTCTTTGGGATATGCATTAAAATGATCAGCAAGTTGAATGGTAATACCAGTTTTCGCAAAAGGTCCAAGATTTAAAGAAGCATAAATAGAATATGGCATGACATTAATAGATGCTCCTAAATCTAACATAGCTCTTTCAAACTTGGTATTACCAATGGTGCATGGAATGGTGAACGTACCTGGATCTTTGCATTTCGGAGGAATTTTTCTTTGTAGTACAGCTGAAACATTTTCCCCCATGCTTACTTTCTCATTTCCCTTCAACTTTCTCTTGTTGGTGCATAACTCCTTGAGAAATTTTGCAAACGAAGGTACTTGCTTAATAGCATCCAGAAGTGGTATATTTACCTCGATCTTGCGAAAAGTTTCCAGGATTTCCTTTTCTTGTTCCTCCTTCTTTGATTTTGCAAATCTGCTAGGAAAAGGTGGAGGAGTAACATATGAAGGAATTTGAGTTTTAAGGTCTACCTTAGAAGATGATGTTTGTTCATGGTGGAAGTGGTGTCATCCCCTTCATTAGTTTGTGACCTTTTTTGTGGAACTTGTAATTGCTTTCCACTTCTCAAAGTGATTGCACTAGCATTCTCTCTTGGATTGTGATGCGTTCGAAACTAGCAAGTATACTAGTCGCACAAGTAATAAAGTGATAAGTAAGATATCGTTCCCACGAGGATTGATTCTAATTGAATTTGTTAATTTCCAGCAACAATTAACTAAATGGGGGGGTTTTGTTGAATGATTAACTAAATGAAATAAGAATGCAAATTAAGAATAACAAAACAGAAGTTAATTTGAGTAAAAGATCAATGAGAGAAACCTGGTTAAGGAAGGGATCCTTCTCTGCCACAAGATATGGATTTGCGAATTAATCATAGAATTGTCATCCAATTACACCATTGAAATTATCAACCATAGATAACAACAAGCTCTGTTATCCCAATCTTTCCTTACTTTGTTGTTAAATAAAACAGGCTCTTTATTTAAGCTCTATCCATTAAACAACCTAGAACAAGCTCTATAAATTTAATTCAATGGATGCATTACGATAAGAAAGATAGATTGATCTAAGCTGACACAGGAGTGTTGCAATCCATGGGATTCATGATAGATCATCAAGGGGTGCAAATTGTTACAATGGTCAGGAGTGCACATGAACCAGAATGAGGGATAATTTCGTAAAAGAACTGGTATTGCTGTGCAGAGAATTAAATGTCAAGATTTGTGGCTATAAGAGATCTTGAAGTCAGCTTTCTAACACAGTTGTCAATGTGTCATTTGGAGTTGTCTGCAGGAATCTATGACTATCTCTTCACAGCTGGTTCATAGTTAATGGTGCATTAAAGTCTACTCTAGAATTTGAATTTGATTGCTTAGTTGGTTGGAATTTGAATTCTAGCTTAGTTGGTTGTGCTTTTATTACCTAATGTGTTTACTTATGAGTCTTAGTCAATAATTGAGTTGTCAATGTATTAGTTGAGCCGTAATTGTTGAACACATTTAAATTATTCTCTTTTACCTATGCTTGGAGGGTTGTTCCAAGTTATTTAAGCTCTAAAGTTGTGTATTCAAGGGGTGAAGTTTAGAATTCGAATTTAATGGAATTTCAGTGTTTATACTGATTTCTCTTTAACTCTGTATCTCTTGGTGGATTCCATAGAGTGGTGAGTCAGTTTTGAGCCCTGTATCCTTTGTTTACATCCTTGGGTGGTGAATTTTCTGTATCCCATCGGTGTTTACCTTGGTGGTGAGCTTGTTACCCTAGTTTGAGTGTTTATTGGGTTTCATAATCCTTGTTCCAGTCATTGGCTGAGTTGTTTATCAACTTGAAGATCCTCTCTTGATTTGTTACAATCCAGCAGCCCGGTATCAGATTTGGTATCAGAGCCATATCTCGAAGATCCGGTATCAGATTTGGTATCAGAGCTTTTGGTTCAATGGCTGGTCGCACTCGCAAGGCTGTTTCTACTAGCCAACCGCCTCCTCCTCAAAGAGACGAATGAGATTTGATCATTGAAGATCTCAGGCGGCAGCTCCAGCAAGTCCATCAACGTTTGGAGGTAATGAAAAATCAAGAAGATAGGGGTGAAAATGGTGACGAATGGGAAAATGCAGTCCATGATGATGATAATCCATTTCACAATCAGCGTAGCGAAGCATCTAGTGATAGCACTCCACCTCCTCCTCATGAATTACAAAATCATTTCTTCCAAGATTTTGATGTGAAGGTTGACATTCCAGAATTTGAAGGAAGAATGCATCCTGATGAGTTCATTGATTGGCTTAATATGGTTGAGCGTATTTTTGAATACAAAAATGTGCCTGAAATTCGTAAAGTCAAGCTTGTTGCAATCAAACTAAAGAAGTATGCTTCTTTATGGTGGGAGAATTTGAAGAAACAAAGAGAAAGAGAGGGCAGAGGTCGTATTTTGACATGGGAGAAAATGAAAAGAGAGCTTAAGAGGAAATTCCTGCCTGAAAATTACAGGCAAGATGTTTTCCTTAAGTTTCACAATTTCAGGCAAAAAGAGTTATGTGTGGAAGAGTATGTGGCAGAATTTGATAATTTGATGATGAAATGCGATCTGACCGAACCGGAAGAACAAACCATAGCACGTTTTCTTGGGGGATGGAGATCTGAAATCTGCAATGTGGTCCAATTGCAACCCTACTGGTCCTACAATGATGTGTGTAGGCTCTGTCTCTTATACACATCTAGATGTGTATAAGAGACAGGTGTAGGCTTGTTCTTAGAGTGGAGAAACAGCTTAAAGAGGCACACGTTCGCAGCTCTCGTTTTGCTAATCGTGATGGCACTCCCAATCGTGGCAGTAGTTCTTATCCTAAGCCTAAAACAGGTCTGAAAACAAACCCAAAAGCTTCTTCAAAGAATGAGCAAGGTAATAGTTCCAAACAAGCCCAAAGTGACACAGGAGTGTTGCAATCCATGGGATTCATGATAGATCATCAAGGGGTGCAAATTGTTACAATGGTCAGGAGTGCACATGAACCAGAATGAGGGATAATTTCGTAAAAGAACTGGTATTGCTGTGCAGAGAATTAAATGTCAAGATTTGTGGCTATAAGAGATCTTGAAGTCAGCTTTCAACACATTTGTCAATGTGTCATTTGGAGTTGTCTGCAGGAATCTATGACTATCTCTTCACAGCTGGTTCATAGTTAATGGTGCATTAAAGTCTACTCTAGAATTTGAATTTGATTGCTTAGTTGGTTGGAATTTGAATTTTTAGCTTAGTTGGTTATGCTTTATTACCTAATGAGTTTACTTATGAGTCTTAGTTAATAAATCAGTTGTCAATGTAGTAGTTGAGCTGTAATTGTTGAAATCATTTAATTATTGTCTTTTACCTATGCTTGGAGGGTTGTTCCAAGTTATTTAAGCTCTAAAGTTGTGTATTCAAGGCAGTGAAGTTTAGAATTCGAATTTGAGTGAAATTTCAGTGTTTATACTGATTTCTCCTTAACTCTGTATCTCTTGGTGGATTCCATAGAGTGGTGAGTTAGTTTAAGCCCTGTATCCTTGGTTTACATCTTTGGGTGGTGAATTATCTGTATCCCATTGGTGTTTACTTTGGTGGTGAGCTTGTTATCCCTTTAAGCCCTGTATCCCTGGTTTACATCCTTGGGAGGTGAATTATCTGTATCCCATTGGTGTTTACTTTGGTGGTGAGCTTGTTATCCCTTTCAAAGAGTGTTTGTTAAGTTCCATTTTATTTGTTCCAGCCATTGGTTGAGTTGATAATCAACTTGAAGATCCTATCCTCATCTATAACAATCCAGCAGCCCGGTATCAGATTTGGTATCAGAGCCATATCTCGAAGATCCTGTATCAGATTGGTATCAGAGCTTTTGGTTCAATGGCTGGTCGTACTCACAAGGCTGCTTCTACTACCCAATTGCCTCCTTCTCAAAGAGATGAACGTGATTTGATCATTGAAGATCTCAGGTGGCAACTTCAGCAAGTCCAGCAACGTTTGATCATTGAAGATCTTATGCGACAGCTCCAACAACTCCAGCAACATTTAGTAATTCTGGAAAATAAAGAATTCGCAGGTGGAATGCATGGAGAAGTAGAATATCAGAGTCCTTTGGACAATTATGCTAGTAAAGATGAATCGGTGGAGAATGATGAAGTAGACCATGACTTCTTTGAGGATCATGGAAAACCACCAATATTTGATGAGTTTTACGAAACTGATGAAGAGATCGAGTCAGATGCGTTGATCAATTTCGATAATCCAGAATTTGTTGATGAAGAGGAAGTCACTTATGCAAATCGAGGTGATTCTCTCTTTATTATTCAAAGGAGTTTGAGTATTACCCAAGAACGAGAAGATGATTGGCTTCACAGAAATATCTTCCATAGCAGATGTTCTTCTCATGGCAAGGTGTGCAACTTTATTATTGATGGTTGCAGCTTTGAAAATGTGTTGTCTACGGAGCTGATTGATAAACTTGGCCTTCAGACAGAGAAGCATCATCAACCTTACAAGATTTCATGGCTACGGAAAGATAACGAGATCAAGGTAAACAAACGCTGCCTTGTTTCATTTTCTATTGGGAAAAAGTATAAGATGAAATATGGTGTGATGTTGTTTCTATGGATGCTTGTTATTTACTTCTTGGTAGACCATGGCAGTATGATAGGAGAATAATGCATGATGACTATAAGAATACTTATACATTCTTTAAAGATGGGGTCAAAGTTATTTTGGGTCCTTCGAAGTTAGAATGTGTTCCTAAACCTACTAAAGGGGAGAGAAATGCTTTGCTTACCCAAACAGCATGTAGAAGAGAGTTGGAGAAGGGAAGTGAAATTTATGTGTTCTTGTTGTTAGAAGAAAATGAAGTTAGTAATGAACCACCTCAGGAGATGAAATATCTTCCTGAAGAATACCATGATGTTATACCAAATGAGATACCACCAGGCCTTCCTCCAAAAAGAGACATACATCATTGTATTGATCTTGTTCCAGGTGCTGTGTTGCCAAATAAATCAGCCTATCGAATGAGTCCTACAAAACATGAAGAATTACAACGGCAGGTTGATGAGCTTATCACTAAAGGGTTAGTGAGGGAAAGCATGAGTCTTTGTGCTGTCCCAGCTCTTTTGGTGCCTAAAAAGAAGATGGTAGAAGCTTCTATCTTATCACTTCCAAATCTCAGCAAGGTTTTTGAAGTTGAATGTTATGCTTCCAATATTGGTATTGATGCTGTTATTAGCCAGGAAGGCAGATCAATTGCTTTCTTTAGTGAAAAATTGAATGCATCTCGCAAAAAGTACTCAACTTATTACAAAGAGTTGTATGCTATTTGTCGAGCTTTGAAGCATTGGAGTCAGTATCTCTTGCCAAAAACATTCGTTCTATATTCTGACCATGAAGCTTTGAAGTTCATCAACAGCCAACAGAAGCTTAATGTTCGACATGCCAGATGGGTAGAGTTTCTTCAAGCTTTCAACTTTACCATCAAGCATAAATATGGAGTTCAAAATGTGGTGGCTGATGCCTTAAGCCGAAGACATTCTTTGCTGACCTCTATGCAAATGAATGTTGTTGGGTTTGAAGTTTTAAAAGAGCTTTACAAGATGATCCAGATTTCGGCAAAATATGGAGTAATTGTAATGAGTTTTCATCTAACCAATTTGTTTTGCAGGATGGTTATCTACTAAAGGCAAACCAATTGTGTATTCCTCAATGTTCCTTGAGAGAATTAATCATTAACGAAGCACATGGCAGTGGCATTAGCGATCATTTTGGGAGAGACAAAACTATTGCTATTGTGATGGAAAACTTCTATTGGTCGAAGATGGAAAGGGATGTGATGAAGCACGTGAAGAGGTGTACAATTTGTCATGTGGCAAAAAGTCATGGGCAGAACACTGGTTTGTACACTCCATTGCCTGTTCCTAATGATCCATGGGAAGATGTTAGCTTGGATTTTGTGGTGGGATTGCCTAGAACACAGCGAAACAAAGATTCAATCATGGTGGTGGTTGACCGATTTTCTAAAATGGCTCATTTTGTCCCCTTTAACAAGACAAATGATGCGACTCACGTGGCCGATTTGTACTTCAAGGAGATTGTGAAATTGCATGGCATTCCTAAGGCCATAGTCTCAGATCGTGAACCAAAGTTCTTATCTCATTTTTGGCGAACGCTTTGGAGAAAGCTGGGGACTACACTTAACTTTAGTTCATCTCATCATCCTCAAACAGATGGACAAACTGAAGTTATCAACAGAAGCTTGGGAAATCTTCTGAGGAGTTATGTTGGTAAGAATTTTCGGCAATGGGATCTTGTTTTACCCCAAGTTGAGTTTGCTTACAACAGATCATCAAGTCAAACCACTGGTCATAGTCCTTTTGAGGTTGTTTATGGCAAGAATTCAATAAGTCCTTTGGATTTAGCTCCTATTCCTTCCAAAACTCAATTTAGCAGTGATGCAGAGGAGAGAGCTAAGAACATCAAGAAACTACATGAACAAGTTCGAGAGAAGATTTTGAAGCAAAATGAGAAGAATAAAGCTACAGCAAACAAACATCGGAAGTATGCTGAGTTCAAAGAAGGAGATCTAGTGTGGATATACCTTAGAAAAGAAAGGTTTCCTCCAGGGAAATATGCCAAGTTGAAGCCTAGAGCTGATGGACCATTCAAAGTTTTACAACGCATTGGAGAGAATGCTTACAAAGTTGAGCTACCTGAGCATTATGGTGTTTCCAACACATTTAATATCTCTGACCTTAGTCCTTATCTGGGTGAAAACAACAATCTAAGACTACGAGGTCGAGTCTTTCGCAAACCAGGGGAGATTGACCACAGTTAGTGTTGCAATCCATGGGATTCATGAAATAGATATCAAGGGATGCAAAGTATGTTACCAATGGTCAGGAGTGCAATGAACACCGGAAGTTTTATAACGCTTTAAAAATTTTAGAATTAAAAATTTTAAGTTTAAGGATAATTTGTGTAAAAGAAACTGGACTAGATGCTGTGCAGAGAATTAAATGTCAAGATGTGTGGCTATAAAAGATCTTGAAGTCAGCTTTCTAACACATTTGTCAATGTGTCATTTGGAGTTGTCTGCAGGAATCTATGACTATCTCTCCACAGCTGGTTCATAGTTAATGATGCATTAAAGTCTACTTAGAATTTGAATTTGATTGCTTAGTTGGTTGGAATTTGAATTTCTAGCTTAGTTGGTTATGCTTTTAGCTAGCCTAAGTGAGTTTACTTATGAGTCTTAGTTAATAAATCAGTTGTCAATTGTAGTAGTTGAGCTGTGTAATTTGTTGAAATCATTAATTATGGTCTATTTACCTATGCTGGGAGGGTATGTTCCAAGTTATTTAAGCGCTAAAGTTGTGTAATTTCACAAGGGAGTGAAGTTTGAATGTTCGAATTTTTTTATATGTGAAATTATTCAGCTGTTATACTGATTTCTCCTTAACTCTGTATCTCTTGGTGGATTCCATAGAGTGGTGAGTTAGTTTAAGCCCTGTATCCTTGGTTTACATCCTGGGGTGGTGAACTTTGCTGTTATCATGGGTGTTTTACCCGGTGGTGAACAATTGTTATCCTTTCAAAGAGGGTTTGTAGGTCCACATTCTACTTGTTCAGCACATTGGTTGAGGTTGATAATCAACTTGAAGATCCCTATCCTCATCTATTACTCAATCCAGCAGCCCGGTATCAGATTTGGTATCAGAGCCATATTCTCGAAGATCCGGGATAGAAGCAATTATGTGATATGTAAGTATTGGACGAGTTTAATCTTCTTGTATTCGTGCAAGGCCATTCCCATTGTACAACCGCACAAGTAAAAATCATTCCACCCAAGAATCCATAATTCAAATGATCTGGAGTGACTTAAGGCTCCAAGGTATTGGCTTCATCACAGTGAGGAAGAAGTTTCTCATTCGATAAAGGCAATTCAATGTACGAAACATCATAACTATTTGTGGTGATAGCTATAGTCTCCATCCAAGCTGTCACAGCTTCCTCCAACTTCTTTAGACACTTGTATCAGCTTTCTTAGTTCTTTGAAACTTTCTATCCTTATGTGTTCACTAATAGCAACATCCACTCCATTCTTGCGAGTTAACTCAAAACATTGTTGTGGCAAATAATCAATAACGTCAACTGCAAAAACAGAATGTTAGTCATTAGAGTACCTCATTTCCTCAAAAATATTAAAACATATCACCTTGCCATCAAACTCTATGGTCAAAGTGCCATAATGAACATTAATCTTGATTCTAGCAGTTTTCGAGAATGGCCTCCCTAAAAGAATCGGTGCTGGATTAGGAGATGTCTCATCCTTTATTTTAAGGACATAGAAGTCTGCTGGAAAAATGATGCGTTCGAAACTAGCAAGTATACTAGTCGCACAAGTAATAAAGTGATGAGTAAGATATCGTTCCCACGAGGATTGATTCTAATTGAATTTGTTATTCGAAAGCAACAATAAACTAAATGAGGGGGGTTTTGTTGATTGATTAATTAGATGAAATATTAATGCAAGTAAAGAATAACAAAACAGAAAGTTAATTGGAGTGAAAACTCAATGAGAGAAACCTGGTTAAGGGATCCTTCTCTACCACAAGATATGGATTTGCGAATTAATTGTAGAATTGTCATCCAATTACAACATTGAAATTATCAACCGTAGATAACAACAAGCTCTGTTATCCCAATCTTTCCTTACTTTGTTGTTAAATAAAACAAGCTCTTTATTTAATCTCTATCCAATAAACAACCTAGAACAAGCTCTCTGAGTTTAATTCAATGGATGCATTATGATAAGAAAGATAGGTTGATCTAAGCAATAAACACATAAGCTCAGATTATTTAACTTAGGTTATATTCTCCAATTGCAATCTCTGATTACAATTTTGCTACTAATGATTAGAAATTCAAGACAATTACGAATCAAGATTTCTAGTCTAGCACTAGACAATATCCAGATTATATTCAGTTGGCCACCCAAATACAATCCAGCAAGCAATCATAAGCAATAGACATGGGAAAATACAAGCAACTTCAATTAGAGAATTGGATAACAACTTCTTGCACAATCAACTTACAAAAACCATATCAGGGGCTTTGAAATCACCCTCAACCAATTCAGATTCAGTTACACATGTTTAAGAACGTGGTAAATACAATACAACATGGAGACATTTCAGAAAATGAAAGGGAAGGGAAAAAATTAGCAAATTTGATGTAATTCTCTTTGGATTGTAGTTCTTCCTCTTTCCAAGCTTCCTTTCTCCTTCAAGAACTCCAAGAGATGAAAGAATTCCAGAGCTTCAGCCTCCACCACGTTCTCCCCTCTTCAAGTTCTGAAAATAAAACCCAAAATGTGTTTAAATACTCTGCTACAGTGACTTGCTACAGTGCCCCGTATTATACATGCTACAGTGACTTGTGGAATTATATTTCTATACATCTCACACTGTTTTGATTACAACTTTGGTACACTGAATGGATTTATAAACCGTAAATTTCTCCAGAAAATAGACTTCGAGAGCTTTCCAACGGTATATAACATGTCATCGGGTTCATTGTCTATCAATACAATTAAATCCGAGAAGATCACTGACTAGCAGAGGTGAAAATGAAGGGTTTTACTCCATTTTTGTGCAAGTTGCTCCAAAACTCCTACAAACATCAAACCACACAAAAACATAAAAATACCAAGGAATATAGCAAAGAAACATGGACGAATTGATATAAAAGTAATACATAAATAGACACCTACATGCATGGAATGGTATTAATAGATGCTCCTAAATCTAACATAGCTCTTTCAAACTTGGTTCTACCAATGGTGCATGGAATGGTGAAGTACCTGGATCTTTGCATTTCGGAGGAATTTTTCTTTATAGTACAGCTGAAACATTTTCCCCCACGCTTACTTTCTCATTTCCCTTCAACTTTCTCTTGTTGGTGCATAACTCCTTGAGAAATTTTGCATAACGAGGTACTTGCTTAATAGCATCCAGAAGTGGTATATTTACCTCGATCTTGCGAAAAGTTTCCAGGATTTCCTGTTCTTGTTCCTCTTTCTTTGATTTTGCAAATCTGCTAGGAAAAGGTGGAGGAGTAACATATGAAGGAAATTGAGTTTTAAGGTCTACCTTAGAAGATGATGTTTTGTTCATGGTGGAAGTGGTGTCATCCCTCCAGTAGTTTGTGACCTTTTTTGTGGAACTTGTAATTGCTTTCCACTTCTCAAAGTGATTGCACTAGCATTCTCTCTTGGATTGATCACTATCTGAGAAGGTAATTTTTCTAAGCTCTTGCTCTCGAATTTGCTCAGGTTAGTAGCCAATTGTCCCATTTGATTTTCCAGGTTTTGGATACTTGCCCTAGTTTCCTGCTGAAATTGCATTGTGTTAGTAGCAAGTATTTTAACAATGTCCTGGAGATCCATACCTGAGTTTTGTGGAGCTAGTTGTGGTGCTGGTTGTGGTTCCACTTGAAA
>SNVD02006828.1:0-25804 GCA_013180625.2 Boswellia sacra | reverse complement strand
CCTGCTTCACCAGGCTTGGATACCTTGAACAGCACCCTACCTTTCCTGCTCTTTTTATGTATCTATGAAAATCGGCCCACCAACCCACCATTATATTAATTATTAGATTTTCTTTATAATATTATCTCACGTATATATTTCTTTTCAAATAAATATAAAAATAATCAAATTTAAGAGAGTATTTTAAAAAATAGTAAAAATTTTTTCTTTTTTATTTTCTAATCAACTAACAAGTTAATAAATTACCGTTTAATCATCATGAGTCATCGGGCACTCGCCATCAATCTATTATATGCGGACTAGCTTTCATTAGAAGCAAATTTGCATGCATTTATACCTAGCTTGAATAGGTAATAAAAAAAAGAATTAAATATGTTATTTTTCATAATAATCCTTGCATTTTGGTTATTTCTTATTATTTTTATATTATTTTAAATCAATCGTAATAATGATTAGGTAAATAAACATAAATAAAATTTTCCATAAAATGATAGTATTAAACAGATAGACAGATGATGTCATACTTATGTCCCAATTAGGCTTTATATTTTAGATTCCTAAGTTAAAAGGATCTAAGGTAATTAAGGGTGGTTTTAGGCTTGTGTCAATAATGTGTGGACGATTGGAAGTCCTGGATCTTTGTTAACAATAATTCTTTGTCATTTAAGAATTCAAAGTTTAGCAGAAAGGACAACAAAGTAAGTCCAAGCCTAAGCGTATAATATGTCAAAAAGATACTCATCTAAGCTACCCCTAGTACTTTCGAAAACAGAAGCAAAAGCAAAATTGAAAGAAAAAAATTATCACAATAAATTTATTTGAATTCAATAATTAATATGATTAGCAGTAGAGTAAAGAGATCATAAATGTATAAGTTATGAGATATTATTGTTAGAGACAGAGATAGATACCTTTGGCTGAATCTTCTACCCAAACACTGGACGCATTTTCTTCCTTCTGTCATCTCCCCCATCCCTACAATCACACAATCCCTGCAGGACACCCTTCCGCAAACCTGCATATGGAGTCATCAACCCTTAATTTCAATCTCTAAACTATGCAAAACAAATTAATGTCTAAGTTAAAATATCACTTGGCATAAAACTATTAAGCTCTATACTATTACTATTTGGAACTCTTTTCTAATTTTATCTATCACGTTGTGCCAAAATCAACTAAATCCGGGGGTTGTTCTGAGAAATAACATTCAAACTTTCATTTGTTTTTTTTCCTCTTTATTTTGGCCCGTAATAAACCTTATAATCTGATTGATCCAATAGGTCGACTGTTAATGGCTCTTACGATCTGATGGGCATTCGCTGTTTAGACCGTAAAGACCTTTATGGGCCGACCGATGTGACAAATTATGTTAGACTATAAAAAAATAGACTTGCTCTTTTTTAAGAAAAAAGAAGTAATAACCCCTCAAATTTTCTTGTTTTTTACAATTTGTTTTTAATAAGAAGGATTTGAACACTAGATCATTGAGTGATTTTGATTTTATAAACATGTTGGCATGTTTAATTTAATGGTATTGTGAGCTCTTCGCTAATCATATACATACATGAAAGAAATCTTTTAACATAACTTTTATGATTGCTTATTATCGCAAATTCAATGGTTGAGATTAAAAGTTAACAAATTATATGTAATCAATCAACTGATCATTAATCATCTCAAACATTGGATTTTGTGAATGAATAACTATAAATCTGTGTCTAATTTTACGTTAAAAGATCCATTTGATTACTTATATGTTACATGAAATAATTAGGAGAAAATACATACCAGGCATCTATGGCGGAATATGTAGATGTAGGTGTTGCAAATGGTGCAAATATTGGAGTGAGGAATGCCAGGTCTGCGGCGTTGACCTCTGTCTTGATAAGTAGAAGCCATACTCATCACACTTACATCATCATAAGCCATGCTACTCATCTCCATTGCATGACCATGACCATGACCATGATGATGATGACTTCTTAATGGTGATACTGATGATGCATGCCTCGCTTGATCAACATGGTCATGCGCATGGAGATGCCCACGATGATGATGATGGTGATGAGTACTTCTGGCCTCTTCCAAGCCTCTACTGAAATCGAGGCTGGGCAGTTTGGCCAAAGTTGATCCAGCTGCTGCATGTTTTGGAGTTTTGGCTTCTTGGATTGGTTCCAAGACGTGTGTTGCGTTTGCGTTGGTGTTGGTTTTGTCTACTTGCTTCACTTCTGCAAGGTCTTGAAAAGTGAGATTAACGGAGTCATCTGGGATACCCAAGTAGAGATCTTCAAGCTCTCTTCTAGCCTTTGCCAATGTTGCCTTGTCACCCATTACCAATGGCCTGCCTAGCGAGAGAGATTGATCGATCGATTGCTTTGATTATTTCTCAAAGTGAAAGACAAAGAAGAGATCAGGATTAATCAACTACTTTTTAACATATAAATGGGATTATGGCTGGGATTGATTGATCCTTTGGGAAGGGAGACGACGTTTAATTTATAAATAAAATGCTAATGCTACAAATATTAAACAATGTATGGCCGGACATATAATACGTAGACCATCGATGTATATAATGAAACATCATGTATTTTACGATGCTGATGCCGCCTCGATCATCTCTTTTAATTTTTAATTCTTTTTCTATCGTAGGACTCTTCCCTTCTATATTTTTTTTTTACAATATCTATTAATTTCCAGAGTGAAGTCTCTGTTCATTAGTTTTTCCCTATGTATACAGTTATTATCGAATCCTCCATACAGATTTGATTTAGTATTGCCATATACAGCTAATAATAGATACTAATTTTCCATCTTGTTGTTTCCCAATGTAAAATAAAAGCTTAAAGCAGAAAATTGGTTTTCCAACATTGTTATAATTATGTGATGGTATTAGGCAACTGAAGACTGTTAATTGTTTTCGATGAAAGCAATGATCGATGTTTAGACTAATTATATGTATATATTTTTTTAAGCGAAAGCTTTGACATATTAAATCATCGTTTGTGGTTGTGGATAGTATCAAACAGACAGCAAATAAAACAACATTCTCGGCCGGACTATTTCTATACACATTTATATATCAGTCACACTCCTTGTAATTTCATTTAATTTGTCTCACTCTCTGGGTAGTAGTCGGCGGTTAAGTGGATTGTTCAGACAAATTAAACTCGTCTAATAATTATATTTCAATTATATACAATTTTTTACGTATATAACTTGATAAATTAAGAAGAATATAATATACTAAAGATACAATAATCACATGTTGCGTTAACCATTTCCACTGCGAGTTTATAAGTTAGTTGTAGGTATTGACTCAATTTTAATATTTATTTATAATATATTTCCTCACATATTAGGTACATACCTCAAACTTGTTCTCAAAAATTGTACTAGTAGAATTAACTGTAACTTTTTTTTTTCTTTAATTGCATTGAAACGGTGAAATTTATAAACTTTTTATCGCTTAAGACAATCTAGTTACGATATGATTTAAGAAACAGCGACATTTGAAAGTTCAACAAAACATGTAATTGTAGATTTAATATCAGTTTTTAACCTTTAACAATCAGTAATGTTGCATTACATCATATTATTTAATATGAAGATACTATTATTCTTATTCTTATTATACTCTTAATGCTCTTGATATTTTTTCGTTTCCATTTTTTTAAAATTCAAAAAAATACACCTCTTGAATAAGTTCCCATATAAAACCCATAATTAATGCGGCATCTTTTAATACTTGTAATCGGGACTCTTTTTGTTTTTGTTTTCAATTTTTCATACATGAAAAAAAATTAAAATTAAAATTTATTTATGAAGATTAATTTAATAACATTATCGAATCAATTACACAATAACTTTCATAGTTAAATATGGGTAAGTATTGTTTAATTTATTGAAAGAGAAGAAAGTTGAAAGCCTGATGTTCTCTTAACTTCAATAAGCAATAATCTGATCATGCAACTAATTAATTTGATAATTTTAATTTGAGAGAAAGTCTTGTTATGATGGCAGCAGCGAAAGTACTAATTTTATATGAATCTTTTTATATATTCATCTCTATAAAGCAGCCGGCAATATGTAATTGGACCTGCGACTCAGCCAGTCACATGAACGCACTATATTTTAACGGTGAATATTAAACATGTGATCAAAAACAGCTTTGTGTATCACATTAGCATAGAGTATATTTCGCAAATTAATCATACTCTCCTTATTTCAACATAAGACTATGTGATAAAACATTAATCGGCATCGGTGGCGTAGCTGGAAAATTGAGCTAGTGGGGCCAAAATTTGATTAATGATAAAATAAAAAATTCAATTAATAACAATAATACAATAATAGATATTATTTATGTACTTCTATTAAGAATAATACTACTATTCTAAAAAATTTATCTAAAATTCAATATCACAAATGATGTGTCAGGTGACTTTTATTAAATGAATTATTAAATGTTATGATAAGTAATATGGTAAGAGTAGCGCCACATCATTTAACATAAATATCATTTAGAGTGGGATTTGAATTAACTTAGACAACACTTTTAACACAATTCATTAACACAATCTTCTAATCTTTTATCTTACCAAATTTAATAGTTGAGATGAAAGTTAAAAAATTACATTTAATATTGCCAATTCATCAATCATCTCAACCATTTGATAGAATTTGTTGACAAAGTTTATGTATAAAGTTAATAAATATTATCATTTATTGAATACTACATTATTCATTCGTACTTATTACATTGACTTTCTTATATTTATCTTTTCATTTACTTGAGGTCAATATTTTTAGTATTTGTGATGAGGGCTAACTTGATCCAACGTGTTTAATTTAAATATGTGATATGTTGGCTTGTTTGTATTTTAAAATTATGCTAATAATTGTTTATTCTTAATTTATAAATCATTAAGCACATACGAATAACATATTATCAAAGATTAGTTGGTAGATTCAAGTTATTAATTCATTGTTCTTTGCTCTAGTTAAAGCATCTTTATATGTGGTGTCAATGATAATAACAAACGAGATGAACAACTATTTAGAGTATAAATAATTGCATCTTCGACAACAGTTTTTAATTTTTAATTTACTAAATATAATAAATAAAATAACGAATGGTGAACTAAAACTTCTTAATGATTTGAATTATATTATTATAAAGATTTTTTTTTGGTTTAATGTTTAAGAGTAATTTAGTCAATTCAAGTTTACTTAATTTATCTACTAGAATACTCATATTTTCATTTTTCAAGTAATTAGTTGACACCTGAAATAAAAACAACATTATTATTGTTAACATAAAAATAACAAGATGAAATATTAAAATTTTTAACTTACATTTTATTGGGGAAAAAAACGAAACATTTGTAAACATAAACAAAGAAGATGGAACATTTCTTCAACAACCTCCAAACTCACGAAATTACATTTGTGAAAAACTTATAAAAGGCAATAAGCACTTCTGCTGGTCTTGTTCATTATGGCCATTCATATTTGGCAGGCACAAGATAGAGAGGTATCTTCTTATTGGCAGTGATACCAACTTCCTTTCCATTCCAAGCTCTTCCCTCTTCAACCCATCTGCAGGCAGTTATTCCCAATAAAAATGCCAGAGAAGATTTGCAAGCACTAACTTAACAATTACATATGCCACTGTTATAGCTGGACAAATCCTTCTTCTAGCACCAAATGAATTGGAATAAACTCAAAATTCTTACCTCGAAAATTGATGGCTTCACCATTAAACCTCTCAAGGTAGATTTCATTAGGATTTTTCCAAGCTTTTGGATTTCTTCCAATTGCGAGCACATTAATTTGGATTCTTATATTAGGGTATACATCATAACCACCAATTTTAAAGTGGTGAGTTACGAATTGAGGGAGTAATAGCATTGTTGGTACGTGTAACCTTAGGGTTTCCTTGAATACCATTTTTATATAACTACTTAAAGGTTCTCACAATCACTTTCTTCAACAATTGGTTTTTTTTATCCCAACATAGTTTCTGATCTCAGCATGCACCTTTTTCATAACCCTAGGGTATTTCATTAGCTCAGCCATTGCTCATACGATGAGGCCACTACAAGAAAAATAAGATATGGCAACAAGTTTTTTGCAATGTGCCGAAATGCACGTTGCTATTGCGTGTTGCAAAAAACTGATGAAGTTAGCTTTTAGCAACGTGCATGTAAGGCCTGTTGCAAATGAAGGCTTCCTTTGCTTGTTCAGGTAAACGGCATAAGCATAAGGCAATGAGAAGATCCTAAAGAGTGACTCAGGACCGGACGTTAGAGTTGGGGTTGCAAAAAATTATATTTCGCAACGAGCAGGAAATGCACGTTGCTAAATCTATCAATTTCAGCAACACACACATCTTGCACGTTGTGAAATGTCTTGTTTTATTTTTCAATTTAATTTTTCATTTTATTTTTAGCTTATTAGAATTTTTAATGTTTGAAATTAATTTAAATTTAAAATTTACTTAAAACTATAGTAAATATTTCATCTGTTTATTTAAATAAATATTAATAAATTAAAATAGCAAGATAAATATTTCATTTATTTTTTAAATAAATATTAATAAATTTTAATAAGCAAGATAAATATATAAAATTTTCAAATAAATATCATGTAATTTTTTTATATAATAATAAATAAATTTTAATTTTAATTCATCAGGAAATATAATTTAATAAATAAAATTAATGTAAATTTTGAAAGTTAAGGAAATGAATTAATATTTATTTAAAAAAATTATGAATTAGGAATAAAAAAATTAATGTTGAATAATATAATTTCATGGTTAAATAGTGACTCATTAAAATTTTAAATTAAAAAAAAGCAAAGAAACTGTACATCTAAAACTGCATCTTTTTGGATTTATAAAAAAAAAGTGAAAACGACATTGTGAGGGTTGAAAAGAGAGCAAAATAAAAAATGAAGCCAAGATCGACCTTTATATCATCAACTGGCTAGCAGCTTCCAACAACTCCTTTCTCTTTTTAACTCCACCAACATCCAACAGCTCCAAACTCTAGATTCACTAGTCATAACTTCGATCACCGCGTTTCAACATCAATCACCAAAAAAGTTCATTGGTAGCTGCTAGAAGGTCTAAATCGGGTAGAAATCAAGTAGAAGGTATTTTCAATATCTTTAATTAATTGAAATAGTTAGGTTTTGATTCATTTCTAATTTTGAAGGTATTTTGGTATGGTTGTTGAATTAGGGCAAAGGCAAAGGTTGATTGATATATATATTTTTTTAATTGAGGGTTTTTTTTTTTTGGCTGATTTGGATGGCATTATTTGATGGCGTTTAGGTTTTCACAATCCACTGTTGTCACATCATGAATCCCAAGGGATCCTGAGTCCAAATACAAACATTCATTCATATCAATAAATTGAGAATTAAGGCAAAAGGCATTAACCATACCCGAAAAACTAAAGTTCCCAACGATCGTCAATAGCAATATAGTAGTTTATACAATTGTAACTCAAAAATTAAAATAATGATTAACAAAAACAATGGTAGTGTAGTGGACAAAGGGTTACCAAGGAACTCTGTCGTCATTATGCCAAAAATCCTCCAAACATACTGATACTCATCAGTCACCTGAGGAACACAATAGACTAATGAGTATTAATTCAGTAAGTAAGCTTAAGTAATTCAATAACATGGCAAGTTAAAGGAAAAACCCATATTAGATTTAATTCCTAACTAATTATTTGTTAAAGTCATACAATCCAATCTCAAACAGTAGGGGTTACGCTCCTGTTGCATGCCTAAGCAATATCTCTGCCTCGACGTGAAATTACAAAAATAGGAGCTACGCTCCTACGCCACATATGTTGCATGCCAATGTAATGTTTTCGTATAGAACATTTAAGGCGGCATAAAGCGCAACCACACCTGAGCTTCTGTGCCATATCTCTACCCAACATGTCTCCACTAGGCTAATTTTCCCTTAATGCACCAATTCACATACTTATTATACTTATCACATATCAACCTCAGGGATCTACATCAATTATTATCACAAGTTGAGGCTAGTTTGACAATTCAAGTTATACTAGGCCATGATCAATCCATATGCACAAATGCATGTCATCACATATCAATCCATATGCACAATTTCATGCGATCACAATCAAATTTATGTGGACAATTTCATGTCATCATAATCAAATTTATATGGACAATTTCATGTCACCACAATAAAAACCATAGGCACAATTCCATACCATCACATATCAAAGTCGTAGGTATTTTTCAATGCCATCACATAACAAATTCATAAGTACAAGCTCACAATCAAGCTTCCAATCTCATCACAAGCACAATATTTCAATCAAACATAACATTCATATTCGCATAAATATATGGCACAATACACACCTTATAAACCACAATAAGTCTATTGTGACCTCATAAATAGTTGAGCTTACTTACTTGATTGAGTTCCGCTATAGGATCCCTATATCAACCTAGAATTCATCGAAACTCACTTAAGGATCATCAAAGACAACAGCAAAAAGTAAGTCCTTACTGACTTATCACTATGCATACTTGATTGGATGATTTTTAGGAAGTTGATGCTTATCCCAAATTCTATAAAAATTTGCAAAAATTCTATGAAAATTTGCAGAAATCATTCAAATATATATAAAATACCGCATGCAAATTATCGGATCAAAATGAAGTCATATGCCCCTGGCAATCCCTTAGTTTAGCACACCTTCAAATCCTGTCCAAGGGTCTCTTAAACTGAGCAGCATAACTTTGGAAATTTATAAAAGTCTCACCAATGATCAAATCAATACAAAAATTTTTAGTCTAGTATAAGACACATATGAGATTAATCGCTCCAAAAATTATAGCTTTTTGTTAAGTTTAGGCCTATCAAAAGCAATCTGTTTTGCTTACTCTATTCTAAAAATGGGAAATTTCATAATTGCAAACCTAATTTTGAAAAATCAAAACAATTTCTACAAAGCTTCAAAAACCATAAAATTTTCTAGTTCATAAGGAAACATGCCCAATAGTTCACATGCCAAAAATTAGGGGTTTTCATGAAGGACAAGTCCCTCATATAAATTTTGTTACCTATACCCTATTTTGAAGCAAGGGATTTCTGTATTCAGTTCTATAGAGTTTAAAAATTCACCAAAAATCATACACTTTGAATTTTCAAGTGATTCAAAATTCTATATAATCCTGAATATATCTAGTTTAACATACAAAAATTTCACAGTCAGATCAAAACCCTAGAATTTCTAGGAATTTTTGGATTATCAACTGTTTAGTACACAGCCATGTAGAGTTTTGAGCTCAAGCATCACCTGTGGCATTCCTAACATCATCCAAACCATTAGAATTTTTGATAACCTATTACAAATCATGATTTCTAGTTTGTTTCATAGTAATCATGACAGTGAATTGTGGTCGCACTAGTCTTCTCTGAGGATTAATTGTGGTGCGCGTAAGTTGGTTCGGACACCTCGATTACCAAAAAAAAAAAAAAATCATTACATGAAAACATCATAAACCACTTCCTAATATAGCATTTCATAACAAAATTTCATGACTAAATGCTAGAAATTGGAGAAGGGAATGAATTCTACCTCTGTCCTTCTAACTTCTTATTCTTTCTCTTCTAATCCTTGAGGCAAGGAAAGTGAGCCAGGGGTTTTTGAGAATAAAAGAAAGAAATGAGTTCTCTAGAAATGCCTAACCCCCACCCCTTATATGTAAACATGTACACATTATCAAATTAGGCTTTAAGATTCTTAAGCCTTTCATTGATACCCCTAACCTTTAATTTATTGCCATGACACTTAGACACACACACACACAAAAGCAATAATTCATAGGCATTATGAACATAATAAAGAGGATCACTCACTAGTTGAGATGTTACAACTCTCCCTCTTAAAAGAATTTTGTCCTCGAAATTCAAGGCTGTTCATTCACACGAAAAGGGATACTTGTCACGCATTTCCCTTTCTCGCTCCCATGTTGCTCTTCAATAGAGTGATTCTTCCAGAGCACTCTCACTAAAGGTATCTTTTTCTTCCGTAGTTCATTCTCTGTATGGTTCACTATTTGTAGTGGCCCCTTTTCATAAAAGAGATCATCTTTTAATTTCGGTAAATTAGAATTCAACACATAAGAAGGATCAAGAATGTATTTTCTCAACATAGATACATGGAACACATTATGCACACCTGACGATGAAGGTGGCAGTGCCACCGATAAGCTGCATTTTCGATCCTCTCTAAAATCTTATAGGGGCCAATATACCTTGGACTCAATATTTCCTTCTTCCCAAATCTCATCACTCCTTTCATTGGGACAACTTTGAGGAAAACTTTATCACCTACTTCAAACTTTAATTCCTTCTTTCAGTGATTAGCATAGCTTTCTGTCTACTCTGGGCTGCTCTCATCCTTCCCTCGATTTTCTCAATGACTTCATAAGTTTGTTGAACAATTTCGGGTTCAAGTATTTTCTCTCACCAACCTCATCCCAATGAGCGAGAGATCTATATTTTCTTCCATATAATGCTTTGTAAGGGGCCCTACCAATGGTAGCTTAATAACCATTGTTATAAGCAAATTCCACCAAAGTTAAATGCTTATCCTAGCTACCCTTGAAATTAATCACACAAGCCCGTAGCATATCTTTCAGAATCTGAATAGTCTGCTCGGATTGTCCATCTGTTTGAGGATGAAAAATGTAATTAACCATATACGTCCATGGTAGAAGTAGTGCACACGGGAAGGAATTATGCATATTTAGTTAATCTATCAACAATGACCCAAATAGCATCATGTCCATTTGGTGTTCTAGGCAAACCCATAACAAAGTCCGTGGTAATATGCTCCCATTTCGATTCTAGCACCATTACGGCTTAAACAACCCAGATGGTTTGTGATGTTCAGCCTTAACTTTTTGGCAAGTCAAACATTGCTTCACTGATAATTGGTTCCAAGATCATGATACATTTTTTTTTTGTACTACTAGGGTTTATTGAATATGGAGAATTATGTGCCTCCTTCAATATCTCTTTTTTCAAATATGCAATGTTAGGCACACACGGTCTCCTTTCAAGGTATAATGCCCCATCACTGGACATGGCAAATCCTGGCCTCTTTCGTGAAGGAATTTCTTCCATTACTTTATTTAGAAATGTATCATCATGTTGTCTTCTCTTAATTCTCTCAATAATGGTAGACTGCATAACTAATGATGCTATGAGTAAATATTCACCAAGCTGAACAATTTCTATAGCAAGTTTCCCCAGATCTGTTCTTATTTGCTTCTGAGTGGTCATTAAGGTAGCCATATGTCCTAAAGACTTTCGGCTCAATACGTCAATTACCACATTAGCCTTTGCTTGAGAGAGAGGGAGGGAGGGGGGGAGGTGCGGGGCGGGGAGGGTGGGGTGAAGGAATTTCTTCCATTACTTTATTTAGAAATGTATCATCACGTTGTCTTCTCTTAATTCTCTCAATAATGGTAGACTGCATAACTAATGATGCTATGAGTAAATATTCACCAAGCTGAACAATTTCTATAGCAAGTTTCCCCAGATCTGTTCTTATTTGCTTCTGAGTGGTCATTAAGGTAGCCATATGTCCTAAAGACTTTCGGCTCAATACGTCAATTACCACATTAGCCTTTGCTTGAGAGAGAGGGAGGGAGGGGGGGAGGTGCGGGGCGGGGCGGGTGGGGTGTGGTTAATTTCACGATCATAATCCTTCACCAGCTCTAGCCATCACCTTTGTCTCATGTTTAATTCCTTCTTAGTGAAGAAGCACTTGAGACTCTTATGGTCAGTATAGATCTCACATCCTGCTCCATATAGATAATGCCTTCAGATTTTAAGTTCAAACACTATAGCTACGAGCTTCAGATCATAAGTAGGATAGTTTCTTTCATAACTCTTTAACTGTCGAGAAGCATAGGCTATCACCTTGCCATTTTGCATCAAGACACACCCTAGTCCATTCTTAGCAATATCATTGTAGATTACAAATCAATCGGAACCAGAAGGAATAATGAGCATTGGAGCTATCACAAATCTATTCTTGAGTTCTTCGAAACTCTTTCACATTTATTTGACCACACAAAATTAACCCTCTTTCTTGTCAATTGTGTTAATAGCGAGGCTATTTTGGAGAAATCGTCAACAAACCGCTTATAACAGCCAACCAAGTCCATAAAGCTTTGAACTTCACTCACATGGGTCGATCTAGGCCATTTAACAATCACTTCATCGGAAACTATATGACCCAAGAAGGAGATTTCGGGCAGCCAAAATTCACATGTCTTAAATTTAGCATATAATTGCTTTTCTCTCAACAGTTGTAACACCACTCTTAAGTGTTCTCCATGCTTATCTGGATTCTTCGAGTACACCAAAATATCATCAATTCTAGAAAGTGGATACTTATTCTTCACAGTTACCCGATTCAACTCTTAATAATCAATGCATAGTCTCATAGTTCCATCCTTCTTTTTCACAAAAAGAACCAAAGCTCCCCAAAGAGAAACAGTGGGATGGATGAAACATTTATCTAATAACTCCTGCAATTTCTCCTCTAACTCTTGAAGTGGTTGGTGACATTTGATAAGGAGTCTTAGATATAGGAATAGTTCCAAGCATGAGATCTATAATAAATTCAATCTCACGGTCCGGAGGAATTCTAGGTAACTCTTCTAGAAATACATCCATAAACTCATTAACCATTGGAACGTCTTGGATGCTCGTTCCTTTCCTTTTTGTGTCAATGACACATGCCACGAAACTATACACCATTTTCTGAGGAATTTTTGAGCTTGCAAGGCTGAACAATTCTCAATAATAAGGACAATCTAGTCCCGACAAACTGAATTTGGATCCAGTAGGAGGTCAGAACACCACTTCCTTCTCATAACATTTAACAATTGGATGATGCTTGGATAGCCAATACATACCCAAAATAACATCAAAACCGTGCATCTCCAAAATTATCAAATTAGCATCCAACTATCTACCAACTATATTGATCTTACAAGATCTTAACTCTTTGCTAGCACACAAATCAATGGGTACCAAAAGGATTGCAGAATACCACCTTTATGGTTTTACAAGGTTTTATTTGAGAGAATCTTGGCCGAGCGTTTAATGAAAATTATTCATTAAACTGAGTTTAGTTTTAATAAATCACAACTCATTTAAATGGTGTAAAACTGGTATCAAGGGCTCAAGATGTAATTAGAGGGGTAACATTGATAGGTGTCTATTTATGTATTACTTTTATATCAATTCATCCATGTTTCTTTGCTATATTCCTTGGTATTTTTATGTTTTTGTGTGGTTTTGATGTTTGTAGGAGTTTTGGAGCAACTTGCACAAAAATGGAGTAAAACCTTTCATTTTCACCTCTGCTAGTCATTGATCTTCTCGGATTTAATTGTATTGATATACAATGAACCCGACGACATATTATATACCGTTGGACAGCTCTCGAAGTCTATTTTCTGGAGAAATTTACGGTTTATAAATCCATTCAGTGTACCAAAAGTTGTAATCCAAACAGTGTGAGATGTATAGAAATATAATTCCACAAGTCACTGTAGCATGTATAATACGGGGCACTGTAGCAAGTCACTGTAGCAGAGTATCTAAACACATTTTAGGGTTTTATTTTGAGAACTTGAAGAGGGGAGAACGTGGTGGAGGCAGCAGCTCTGGAATTGTTTCATCTCCTGGAGTTCTTGAAGGCGAAAGGAAGCTTGGAAAGAGGAAGAACTACAATCCAAAGAGAATTACATCAAATTTGCTAAGTTTTTCCCTTCCCTTTCTTTTTCTGGAATGTCTCCATGTTGTATTGTATTTACCATGTTCTTAAACATGTGTAACTGAATCTGAATTGGTTGAGGGTGATTTCAAAGCCCTTGATATGGTGTTTGTGAGTTGATTGTACAAGAAATTATTATCCAATTCTCTAATTGAAGTTGCTTGTATTTTCCCATGTTTAATGCTTATGATTACTTGCTGATTGTATTTGGGTGGCCAACTGAATATAATCTGGATATTGTCTATTGCTAGATTATAAATCTTGATCCGTAATTGTCTTGAATTTCTAATCATTAGTAGCAAAATTGTGATCAGAGATTGCCATTGGAGAATATAACCTAAGTTAAATAATCCGAGCTTGTGTGTTTATTGCTTAGATCAACCTGTCTTTCTTTTCATAATGCATCCATTGAATAAAATTTAGAGAGCTTGTTCTGGGTTGTTTAATGGATAGAGATTAAGTAAAGAGCCTATTTTATTTAACAACAAAGTAAGGAAAGATTGGGATAACAGAGCTTGTTGTTATCTACGGTTGATAATTTCAATGTTATAATTGGATGACAATTCTACAATTAATTCGTAAATCCATATCTTGTGGTAGAGAAGGATCCCTTAACCAGCTTTCTCCCATTGATTTTTCATTCAAATTTACTTTCTGTTTTGTTATTCTTTACTTGCATTATTATTTCAGTTAGTAAAGCATTCAACAAAAATCCCCCCCTGTTTAGTTAATTGTTGCTGGAAATAACAAATTCAATTAGAATCAATCCTCGTGGAAACGATATCTTACACATCACTTTATTACTTGTGCGACTAGTATACTTACTAGTTTCGAACGCATCAAACATGGTAAATCATACCTAGCTCTAATTATTAGTATTCCATGAACGGTAGTTATGTAAACCTGATGCTCAATTGATAGGGCTTAAAAAAAATTTAATTAGAGTAAATTATTAAGCTTTTTGTAAAGAGTATTTAATTCAAGAGTGCAACTTTGGACCTATGATGGAATGAATCAAAGTTAATAGGTGGGGCCCACTATAGTTATGAGATAAGAGGATACTAGGTCAAACTTATTAGAGCCTGTAATTAAATATGTCCATCAAGATCCCTTGGATAGCTAATATAAATTGTCTAAACAAGGATTGAACTTGAGAAATTAATTATTTAATTTAATTGGGTTTATTAGAGAATAAAGTCGAGGTATTAACTTAAATATATTTGACTAGTAAATGAGCTCATTATTTAATTGATCAAATTAATTAAATAACTAATTTAATTAATTAGATTAATGGGCTTATAATTAATGTGATTGATTAGAAGCTTACACAAAAAATTAGATTGGAGATAATTAAGTGTTAAAAGCCCAATTAAGGATTTAATTATATTAAGTTCTTATACAACTAGGACTACTAGTGCTAGTTGCCCAAAAAATTAGTTAGACTAAGCCTAATAAGATTAGCGTTACTAGTCAAAATTGGACAGGGATTAACAGAGACATAAAAGGATGAATTATGAACAAGGAACAAGCCATCACTGTTCATATAGCATTATTCACAGAATACTATTCACACGACACTCTTCACCAGTTATCGTTCACTGAATACTTTTTATGCAGCATTATTCATAAAATGTTCATATATCATTGTTCATTTGATACTATTCATCCAGTATATTCCAATGATTTTAATATGCCCACACGTCTCGCCAAGTAGTTCTCAAACATAGTTAGGAACTAAAGTGGTGAGAAATCATAATCAAAATTTTGAAGCCTATGATCACTAGATCTAAGTCTCGATATTATTTTCGTTGTCTTGATTCGATCAATTTTGAGTCTGGGATCTACAATTGTTATCAAAGCCTTGTTTCCTCCACTAAAGCGCGAACAAGGTATTTATTCAAAACTGATTTTATGCTTTATTTGTCATGTTATATGATGTGGTGTTGATTTCTTTAGAATTATTACATGAACTTATATGATAAATATGTATGTAATGATTTGTATGGTTATGTATGGGTGAATACTTGGTCTATAGAGTTTTCTTTATATTCCGATCTTTTTGATATGTAATTATTGAGGGGTGGCCCTTATGCCACTCAATTACCCTATCTGTATGTTAGATTTCATGTTATGTTGTTCTACTTTTAGCGTTCTTAGTACAAAGTTAGTTTGAATTTAATTTTTAGTATATTGTTTATTAATTTGATGTAAGAATGCAAAGCTTGAGAAGGAATTATGGTGGCTAAATTCAAAGAACATGAATGAGGGGTTGAGGTTTTGAGGTTGCTTGAAGGGAGGCCACGATTTCAAGCAAAATTGTTGTTCACCAAAACCTAAGGCAATACCCTGGGGGGTTTGCAACAAAGGGCCTAAAGGGTTGGCCTTTCCCATGTGAATCACCCAAAGCATGGCTAAAGCCATGCAAAGGGTTGCCCTAGGGTTTGAGGCCAAAGCCCACAAAACCATGGAGTAAAGGCTCAAAACCCTACCCTGAGCAGCCTCTGCATTTTTGGGGCTATGGGGCTGTTTTGGAAAGACGACCAGCCTTAGAAAAAGTTTAGGGCATGTCGGATTGATTGCCCAAAAGGTTTTTTAGAAAACCTTAAGGTCAATTAATTAGGCCTAAGACCAAATGCGAAGAGCCCAAGTCCAAAGTGTGTGAATTTTGATTTTAGCTTAGTGGGCTTTTAGGTGTTGGTCTATGGGCTTAGTTTGGTGGTTAATCATTAAAGTTGGGTCTAATGGGCTTGTTAATGATATCTAATAGCTATTGGCGGCAAAGAAATTCACAGTGATGGGCTTGTTAGGCTTATCTAGGCTCTAATCTATATCAGTTTAAGATAGTTCACCTACCAGATGTGGTTTATTTTGAAACCAAGGTGCAAATGAGTGGATTGTCTGGTTTTACAACCTAAAGCAATGACAAAATTGGAGTTGTATGGCCCATTAAATCAAAGATGTATTCTATAGGAGTAAAACTGCAAATCTGAAACCTTTTCGGATCTATAGGGGTGTCTATGAAAAATTTTAAAATTTTTGGACAGCTTCAACAATTCACTATATACTATAAATTTTCAATTTTATGAATTTTGAAAATTTTCTTAGAAATAATAAACACATACAAGCATAAGGTAGATGTCGAGAAAATACAAGAACTCTATGTAAATATTATTGTAATATTTTTAAGAAAAAGGCCAAGTATTTTACCACATGTATGCTTTATAAAAAATATGATTATTTTATTCAATGGTTAAATGAAATAATAACATGTCACATGCCATATAGACAAATAAGAATACCATATCAATGCATTATAACATGTGCAAGCATTCATGCATAAATTTATATATATTAATCAAAATGTTTGATTAATGATATAAGTAAATTAAATTAATTAGATTAATTAACGTGATTTATATATTTTACCAAAAGGTTTGATATATAGAATATATAAATCATAATCTTAATTAATAAGAAATTAAATGTGAATATAAAAGGTTTTCAAAGAGTTTGAAAAGAGTTATGTGGATCACATTTTATATTAAAATCCCAAAAATTTTAAATGTTTGAGTGGGAGAAAGTTTAATTAAATTTAAACCTAAGGCCTCCAATGTTGGTCCACATGGATAAGCTATTTATAAGCCTAGACTTGGCCTGTCTTAGGGCCTTGCTCCGTAAAGGAGGGCTTATGATAGTTGTCTTCTAAGATTGAATCTCCTGTTGGATAAAATTAATCCAAGCAAACCATTAAGTGTTATTTCCTAAAGAAATTTCACATTAATACAATCTTGGAATTAATTGAAACAATGGTCATACACTCAATTTAATTATTGAAAAGATATTCCATTAAGGAATGATTTCATTAATCAAAGGCTAAAATATGATGGTTATTATTATTGAAATATGAGATATTTTGGGAATATTAATAATAATTAAAAAGAGTTCTAATTTAACTAAATGAAGTTATCACATTTTCCTAAAGAAAAGTATTAATTATTTGATTAAAGTGTAATAGAATATTTTGCAGACTATATTGGGTAATTGCATTTGCATTTTGGCATCCCATGCATCATGTAGTTATATCCAAAATTTATATAGTCATTGATTGAATTTATATAGTCACTGATAAAGGTGTATGTTTATTTTTACGGAAAATAAAACTAATTACTTCTATTCTAGATGATCATATGCTCCAAGGAAAGAATACATCGAATGAAAATTTTAAACTGGATTTTATAGACTATGAGATGGCAATAGCTATGTTGACCATGTGATGATTAAGGCTATGTAGAATGAAAAGAAAGTCTTGATACTCTACAACAAGCTCAAAGTTATAAGTGAGTCCTAGAAGTAAGTACACATTCATCTTCTTATCAGTATTTGACTTTAAACAATGAAGAATACTATGCTAAATGGGAGAATGCAAATTCAATAGCTAAGTTATACGTTTACTTCCTTGAGCCAAATGTTGGAATTGAAGTTTGTGAGTAGAGCTAATGCGAAAGATATCATTTTTCACGTGTTAGGGTTGTTTAGTGAGGTAAAATTGATATAGCTTTGAATTCTTAATCTTATTCTTTATTTTGAATAAAGATAGACTCAGATATAAATTCTCGCAAAAGCCAATCTAAAAAGGTTATTAGGGATGCTAAAACCAAATGTTCTTGTAGTTTACAACCTTAAGGGTATGGTCTACAAGAATGGATATGGAAAGTTTTTAAAATCTGTAGCATGGGAGACAAAGAATGAAGCCCAACCAATCAGAAAATGTTTCTGTTATGGAGTTAATGGGTAATTGAAAAGAGATTGCATAGCATTTAAAGCTTGTTCAAGCAATATCTTTTCTGGAAATATTCTTTGTAAAATATTCCATTAATTATTGAATTATAGATATTGACCACGTATGTAATTCTTTGAAGAGGCTAAATAAGACATGACTTCTAAAATTAAAGTGAGTTTGACTTAAGGCTTATAAATGAAATGTTGGTGTCTGCTTATGCAGTTCAAACAACATATTTTGATATTTTATTTTTTGGATATACTATGTATGGAATTTTGATTTCGGATACTTGTCTGATGAAATTCTTACTTCTTTTAACAAGTTTGTTGTTCTTAGAAAAGAATAAAGAATTTTATTTTTCTGGAATTGTACATAACAATTAAAACTAAAATGGAATCAATAAATGATACCTAGTTGAATAGAGAAAGAGTAAGAATGTCTACTTATCTTTGGCATTTCTTACTAGGCCAATTTTAATTAAGAAGATTCAAAGGATAGTTAAGTATGAGCACTAAATTCGTTAGATGTTGTACCTATACAGAAGTTTTGAATCAAAATTGGACAGGGATTAACAGAGACATAAAAAGATGAATTATGAACAAGGAACAAGCCATCACTGTTCATGTAGCACTACTCACAAAATACTATTCACATGGCACTCTTCACCAGTTATTGTTCACTGATTACTTTTTATGCCCCATTATTCATAAAATGTTCATATATCACTGTTCATTCGATACTATTCATCTGATATATTCCAATGATTTTAATATGCCCACATGTCTCGCCAGGTAGTTTTCAAACATAGTTAGGAACTGAAGTGGTGAGAAATCATAATCAAAATTTTGAAGCTTGTGATCGCTAGATCCAAGTCTTGATATTATTTTTGTTTTCTTGATTCGATCAATTTTGAGTCTGGGATCTACAATTGTTATCAAAGCCTTGTTTCCTCCACTAGAGCGCGAACAAGGTATTTATTCAAAACTGATTTTGTGCTTTATTTGTCATGTTATATGACGTGGTGTTGATTTCTTTAGAATTATTACATGAACTTATATGATAAATATGTATGTAATGATTTGTATGGTTATGTATGGGTGAATACTTGGTCTATAGAGTTTTCTTTATATCCGTATCTTATTGATATGTAATTATTGAGGGGTGGCCCTTATGCCACTCAATTACCCTCTGTGTGTGTTAGATTTCATGTTATGTTGTTCTAGTTTTAACGTTCTTAGTACAAAGTTAGTTTGAATTTAATTTTTAGTATATTGTATATTAATTTGGTGTAAGAATGCAAAGCCTAAGAAGGAATTATGGTGGCTAAATTCAGAGAACATGAATGAGGGGTTGAGGTTTTGAGGTTGCTTGAAGGGAGGCCACGATTTCAGGCACAATTGTTGTTCACCGAAACCTAAGGCACTACCCTGAGGGATTTGCATCCAAGGGCCTAAAGGGTTGCCCTTTCCCATGTGACTCACCCAAAGCATGGCTAAAGCTGTGCAAAGGGTTGCCCTAGGGTTTTAGGGCCAAAGCCCTCAAAACCATGGAGTAAAGGCTCAAAACCCTATTTGGCCTAAGACCAAATGCGAAGAGCCCAAGTCCAAAGTGTGTGAATTTTGATTTTAGCTTAGTTTTTGGGGCTATGGGGCTGTTTTGGAAAGACGACCAGCCTTAGAAAAAGTTTAGGGCATTCCGGATTGATTGCCCAAAAGGTTTTATAGAAAACCTTAAGGTCAATTAATTTGGCCTAAGACCAAATGCGAAGAGCCCAAGTCCAAAGTGTGTGAATTTTGATTTTAGCTTAGTGGGCTTTTAGGTGTTGGTCTATGGGCTTAGTTTGGTTGTTAATCATTAAAGTTGGGTCTAATAGGCTTTTTAATGATATCTAATAGCTATTGGCAGCAAAGAAATTCACAGCGTTGGGCTTGTTAGGCTTATTTAGGCTCTAATCTATTTTAGTTTATGATAGTTCACCTACTAGATGTGGCTTATTTTGAAACCAAGGTGCAAATGAGTGGATTGTCTCCCATCTTGTCCATGTTGTTTTGGTGGTTTTACAACCTAAAGCAATGACAAAAATGGAGTTGTGTGGCCCATTAAATCAAAGATGTATTCTATAGGAGTAAAACTACAAATTTGAAACCTTTTCGGATCTATAGGGGTGTCTATGAAAAATTTTAAAATTTTTGGACAGCTTCAAACACTTCACTATATACTATAAATTTTCAATTTTATGAATTTTGAAAATTTTCTTAGAAGTAATAAACACATACAAGCACAAGGGAGATGTCGAGAAAATACAAGAACTCTATGTAAATATTATTGTAATATTTTTAAGAAAAAGGCCAAGTATTTTACCACATGTATGCTTTATAAAAAATATGATTATTTTATTCAATGGTTAAATGAAATAATAACATGTCACATGCCATATAGACAAATAAGAATACCATATCAATGCATTATAACATGTGCAAGCATTCATGCATAAATTTATATATTAATCAAAATGTTTGGTTAATGACATAAGTAAATTAAATTAATTAGATTAATTAACGTGATTTATATATTTTACCAAAAGGTTTGATATGTAGAATTTATAAATCATAATCTTAATTAATAAGAAATTAAACGTGAATATAAAAGGTTTTCAAAGAGTTTGAAAAGAGTTATGTGGATCACATTCTATATTAAAATCCCAAAAATTTTAAGTGTTTGAGTAGGAGACGGTTTAATTAAATTTAAACCTAAGGCCTCCATTGTTGGTCCATATGGATGACCTATTTATAAGCCTGGACTTGGCCTGTCTTAGGGCCTTGCTCCGTAAAGGAGGGCTTATGGTAGTTGTCTTCTAAGATTGAATCTCCTGTTGGATAAAATTAATCCAAGCAAACCATTAAGTGTTATTTCCTAAAGAAATTTCACATTAATACAATCTTGGAATTAATTGAAACAATGGTCATACACTCAATTTAATTATTGAAAAGATATTCCATTAAGGAATGATTTCAATAATCAAAGGCTAAAATATTATGGTTATTATTATTGAAATATGAGATATTTTGGGAATATTAATAATAATTAGAAAGAGTTCTAATTTAACTGAATGAAGTTATCACATTTTCCTAAAGAAAAGTAGTAATTATTTGATTAAAGCATAATAGAATATTTTGCAGACTATATTGGGTAATTGCATTTGCATTTTGGCATCCCATGCATCATGTAGTTATATTCAAAATTTATATAGTCATTGATTGAATTTATATAGTCATTGATAAAGGTGTATGTTTATTTTTACGGAAAATAAGTCTAATTACTTCTATTCTAGATGATCATATGCTCCAAGGAAAGAATACATCAAATGGAAATTTTAAACTGGATTTTATAGACTATGAGATGGCAATAGCTATGTTGACCATGTGATGATTAGGGCTATGTAGAGTGAAAAGAAAGTCTTGATACTCTACAACAAGCTCAAAGTTATAAGTGAGTCCTAGAAGTAAGTATACCTTCATCTTCTTATCAGTATTTGACTTTAAACAATGAAGAATACTATGCTAAATGGGAGAAAGCAAATTCAATAGCTAAGTTATACATTTACTTCCTTGAGCCAAATGTTGGAATTGAGGTTTATGAGTAGAGCTAATGCAAAAGATATCATTTTTCACTTGTAAGGGTTGTTTTGTGAGGTAAAATTGATATAGCTTTGAATTCTTAATCTTATTCTTTATTTTGAATAAAGATAGACTCAGATATAAATTCTCGCAAAAGCCAATCTAAAAAGGTTATTAGGGATGCTAAAACCAAATGTTCTTGTAGTTTACAACCTTAAGGGTATGGTCTACAAGAATGGATATGGAAAGTTTTTAAAATCTGTAGCATGGGAGACAAAGAATGAAGCCCAACAAATGAGAAAATGTTTCTGTTATGGAGTTAATGGGTAATTGAAAAGAGATTGCATAGCATTTAAAGCTTGTTCAAGCAATATCTTTTCTAGAAATATTCTTTGTAAAATATTCCATTAATTATTGAATTATAGATATTGACCACGTATGTAATTCTTTGAAGAGGCTAAATAAGACACGACTTCTAAAATTAAAGTGAGTTTGACTTAAGGCTTATAAATGAAATGTTGGTGTCTGCTTATGTAGTTCAAACAACATATTTTGATATTTTAGTTTTTGGATATACTATGTATGGAATTTTGATTTCGGATACTTGTCTGATAAAATTCTTACTTCTTTTAACAAGTTTGTTGTTCTTAGAAAAGAATAAAGAATTTTATTTTTCTAGAATTGTACATAACAATTAAAACTAAAATGGAATCAATAAATGATACCTAGTTGAATAGAGAAAGAGTAAGAATGTCTACTTATCTTTGGCATTTCTTACTAGGCCAATTTTAATTAAGAAGATTCAAAGGATAGTGAAGGATGAGCACTAAATTCGTTAGATGTTGTACCTATACAAAAGTTTTGAATCAAGCTTAGTAAGAAAACATTTCTATAAGCCATTTTGAGGCTAAAGGAAATAGAGCTAAAGATTGTACTAAGTGGTAAATAAAATGTTTATGCACTAATTAGTATTAATACAAGAGGCACATATGAGTGTTTCATTAGATGATTACCCCTGATGTGGGTATATTTGTTAGCCCTAAGGCTACATGATAATTTTGATGATAACAATACACATTGATTAATTGAGATTTACTAACATGTTTATTTATGTGCAAGAGTAAGATCATTGAAATTTTAAAATCAAGAAGAGGCTTATTAAAATGAAGTGTTGAAGCTAAGGAGAAGACTACATGTTAAAGGCACCAAAGTTTAAGAACAAGGTTTGACTCAAGGAATGTGACACATGAGCAATGTTCAATCAATTGGTCATATATATCTCTACAAATGTCCAAATGATGTGATTCTTGAGCCTTTGGAAATCTTACTCAATTTATAACATTTCATATGTTTTAAAGAAATTCAAATTTCAAGTGCAAGGTTGTCCAAATCATCATGCAAATTGAAAGACAAATGGAAGCAGCTGACATGAGCACCGAATACTCCTTTGGACATATCTTGAGCTAGAAAAATCAAAATGACTTGATTCTTGTGGCATTGGAAAGATGACTTAATTAAGAACATTTCATATGTTTTGAAAAAATTCAAATTTCAAACAGAAGGCGACATAATTGACATGCAATTCGGTGGACTGACACAAGAAGAAAAATCAACTCACATGAGCACCGAATGGTGTTTTGGCCATATCTTAAGATAGAGATATCCAAATTCTTTGATTATTAATGTTTTGGAAAGCTTATTCAAATATGCAGATCTTTTATGTTTTGAAGAAATTCAAATTTCAAACGGAATGCTGACAGAATTATCATTCAAGTCGGTGGACTGACACATGGAGGAAAAATCAAGTCACATGAGCACCGAATGGTGTTTTGGCCATACTACAGATATCCAAATGACTTGATTCTTGATGCGTTGGAAAGCTTATTCAAATGTGCAGATCTTTTATGTTTTAAGATTTTCAAATTTCAAACGGAACATTGACAAAAATGGCAGACAAAATTACGGTTTTTATGGTGGGCAGAAAATTTGGAGATGGTGTCTTCACTTGATTAAGTTCATCCTATTTGCCTATAAAAGGAGCCCTTCTCCCATGCATTCAACAAGAGCAAGAGAAGCATCTAACAAGCAAAAAAAACAAGAGAAATATCAAGTCTAGAGAGCTTTTATATTCTTTATCTACTCTTTGAAGAGAGTTGTACTTTTATTGTCAAAATTATCCTTGTTATTGTATTGTGGTGAGAGTGAGATATTCTTGTAAAGGATAATAGTTACCATTAAGAGAACTCTTGTTGTGTGTTATCAAGAGTTGAAGGAAGTTTCCTTGGTGAGGTTGTTCATCAAGAAGAACTCTTGGTGTGGTGTTATCAAGAGTTGAAGGAAGTTGCCTTGGTGAGGTTGTTCATCAAGAAGAGCTCTTGGTGTGGTGTTATCAAGAGTTGAAGAAAGTTGCATTGGTGAGGTTGTTCATCAAGAAGAACTCTTGGTGTGGTGTTATCAAGAGTTGAAGGAAGTTGCCTTGGTGAGGTTGTTCATCAAGAAGAACTCTTGGTGTGGTGTTATCAAGAGTTGGAAGAAAAGTCTTGGTGAGGTTGTTCATCAAGCAAGTTGTAAAGATTTCTACAACTTAGTGGAAAGCTTAGCTCGTGGAGCTAGGAGCCCGTGGACGTAGGCAAGGTTAGCCGAACCACGTACATCGAGTTTGCACTCTCTCTATCCCTTTCTTCTTTACATTTACTTGCACTTGTGATTGTTCATCATTATTATTCTTTTGATTGCATCTTTAATAAATTATAATTTCATCTTCTTCACCTTTATTCTCAAAGAAAAAGTGAACTAATTTTGATCTTTTAAGAAAAGTTTTCTAAATCCGTTTTGATAAATAAAAACCCAATTCACCCCCCTCTTGGGTTGCCATACCGGGGTCAACAAGTGGTATCAGAGCAAGGTTGCTCAATTTTTAAATCTTAATCGATTTTTGAGCTATGGCAACTTTTAATTCAACTTCATATGTTGAGGGATTTTCTATCTCTAGACCTCAATTTTTTAATGGAAGTGATTACTCTTATTGGAAAACTAGAATGAGTATTTTCTTGAAATATTTTGATTATGATTTGTGGTCTATTGTTTTGGAAGGACCTTTTGTTCCTACCAAAATTGAAAATGGGGAATGCATGCTTAAAGAACCTAAAGAGTTTAGTGAAGATGATAAAAAGAAATTGAGTTTGAATGCTAAAGCTATGAATGTGTTATATTGTGCTCTAGAAAGAAATGAGTTTAATAGAATATCTACTTGTTCTACGGCACAAGAAATATGGCATACACTTGAAGTAACTCGTGAAAGAACTAGTCAAGTTAAAGAATCCAAAATTAGTATGCTAGTTCATAGTTATGAACTTTTTAAGATGAAACCGGATGAATCAATTTCTGAAATATTTACTAGATTTACGGATATTGTCAATAGTTTGGAATCTCTTGGTAAATCTTATTCTAATGTTGAAATGTTAAGAAAGATTCTTAGGTGTCTACCAAAATCTTGGGAGCCAAAGGTGACGGCAATTCAAGAAGCAAAGGACCTCACC
>SNVD02006826.1:0-25835 GCA_013180625.2 Boswellia sacra | reverse complement strand
TAACGTTTGGCTTGGGTGAAGGTATGATAAAGGATAATAATTTGGATCAAATCACCCACAAACACATAAATCATTCAAGACTATGTGGAGCTCAACCCTTATAACGCAACTTATTTCAATTCACCCGGTTACTCCCCCAAATTTATTTAGAACCCTCAATCTTTCATTTTTTTTTTGTAGAAAACAAAAGAAAACTGTATCCCCACACTTTGTTGTTTCATTCTTTTTAAGAACACTCAAGGGTATAGATCTCTTTTTCTTTTTTTTTCTCTTTTTTTTTCTTTTCTTTTTTTTTTTTTACAACACTTTCCCTCCCCTACACTTAAACAATACATTGTCCTCAATGTGTAAGTACGTGGACAAGAAGTACAGATTGGTTTTTTGTTTTTTTTTCTTTTTGTTTTTTTTTACAAACACAATAAAATGCACTTGCATTGCTCATGACACAACCCAACCTCCTCTAACTTCCCAAAACCAGAACATAACTCAAAATGTAATCGTGAATGATCTACATGCTCATAGGTAAGGGATAAACTGTTTGGAACAAATTCATTTGAGGTTAGGAAATCTTTTAGTGAGTTAACAAAGAAAAAGGCTTACAGAGGCTCAAAGGGGGTAACTAGGGATCAATTTCAGTCAAGGGTGGCTATTAAGGCTCAAACGGTCCAAAGATGGCCTAAATCATTTCCCCAATGTTGCACAGCCTAGGATTTCGCCTTGAGTGACCATCAAACAAGTTCTAGAATTCATGAAAATCTGAAGAAACATTTAAATTACATAAACTTTCTCTAAGTGAACAAATAACTCAGTGATAATAGCTCAGTGCTCAATGTTGCGCAAGGAATCAAAAGCAAAGCGAAAACCAATAAACATTCCAAGCACACAGATCCATGCATCATTTATCATTTTCCAAGAGTTATTCTTAATTCAATCATTATCTTATCATTGACCCACAAAATGCAAGAAAAGAGTACGTGGCGTTGTTACACCTGAGTCAAGATTGTATATTTCAACAATCTTTAGGACCAGTAGCCCGCAGACTTAAGGTTTCCAGCCTATATACCTTTATCAGAAAGAACAAAATGAGAAACAAGACACTTCAAACAACATGAAATAAACAAACTACAGATTTATTTCGAGAGAATGCGTTTCAAGGGTTAAAGAAACCCCATATTCTGCCATTCTCAGGTTTTTCCACATTTTTTTTTAAATTGAAACTGATAAAGACGAAAATACATAACAACTCTAAATTACGTTAAACTAAACTTACTAATAAAATAACAAAGTCCAACAAGTCAGTAAACACAAACAAGTTAGTTAGAATGGGTCTAAAAAGTTTAGAAGTTAGCCTCCTTATTCAGCCATGATGGATTGAAGAGATCCAGAATGCGTTTCAAGAGAACTTGAACTTTTTAAGCCACCACTCTAAAAACCGAGATTAGAAAATATTACTTGGGACGAAAGAAATAACCTGAAAAAGCTCAAAAGAAATAACATGAAAAATCTCAAATAAACACAATAAAAAGAGAGCAAACAAAAGTGAAGCAAACCAGTAGATAAAGATTATAGACTTAGCGTTAAATCCAGTTTACGCCTTTTATTGCCTTCCGCAAACCAATCTATCCGAGCTATTATTGGATCAGGCGAATAGACGAATGCTTGTAATTTGTCAATTAACTCCCTTGCAGTTGAAGCTGTAACCAGGATTTGCCTCGCCGACTGTGAGATGAAGTTTTTTTCTACTGCTTGATCAAGAAAGGACAACAAACCATAAAAAATATTATTGACATTTAACAAACCAATAGGTTTCCGATGGATGTTTAGCTGTGCCCAAGAGGTGATTTGAAATATCTCCTCTAATGTACAATAACCACAGGGCAAAGCTATAAATGCATCAGATTTAATGACCATATGTGCAATACGCTCATGCATGCTAGAGACCTGTAACTCTTCTCCCATTGTGTTGCCTATGATATCTCGCACAGCTAATGGTTTAGGGATAATGCCGAGAACTTTACTTCCTCCCAAGGATGCAGCTGTCGCACACACCCCATTAACCCAAGACTACCCCCTCCATAAATCAAATGAATACCCCTCGCAGCTAATGTCCTACCAAGATCAAGAGCTGCTGTTGTAAACTCTCCATCTTTACCAAATTGCGATCCACAAAATACGCATATATTTTGGAATCGCCGAATTTGTGTTTTCTCCATTTCTACAAGTGCTCTAACCTTGTGTAAGACAATGATGCACGTTAGGTAATATGCTTTTCAAGTGCAAGACAAGTTATAATAATGACATTTGAAAATATGGAGAATGGATATATACACACGTAAAACTCTCAAATTTGACACATGGGGACATAATTTCGGTGGGGGTTGCTCGATGCAGATTTATCACCCTAAGATTAGAAAAAATTAGATATGCTTTCGGTGAGGTTTGACAAAACCTACACACTTGTCTCCCACGTGAAACATGAAAACTGGAGACATACTTTCAGCGGAGGTTGGTGAAACCTCCACACTTGTCTCCCACGTGAAGCATTAAAAATGGAGATGCACTTTCGGCGGAGTTTGACAAAACCTCCACACTTATCTCCCACGTGTACTTATGCCATAGGGTAGTCATATGGTTTGTCAAAAAGAAAACTTGAAATTAAAACAAACAAAATCAACAAACTACAACAATACAAAAAACAACATTGATAATCAGATCAAACGAAACAAGAAAGAAATAAAATTCGACAACAACAACACACATTCAAATATACAAGTAGTTGTGATTTTGGCTCACATCTTCCTCTGGTTTTACGTCCAGTAACGGCTGAAACGCCTTCTATGAGTCGGGGATTTGCTTCCCATCCAGTTTTCTTATAAACTGGCAAACAGGTCGTTTTTAGTCAGATTCCCTAGACTATAACACTGCAATTCATCACGAAATTGTGTCCATAGATTAAGCAATTCACCTGAACAAGTCCACAAGAATGTGACTCAAGAGTTAATAAAACATTATCCAACGACTCATTACTCAGACCATTCTTAATAAATGAGAGTTTATCTTCTCTATTCCTGGACACAAATCCTAATGAATGACAAGTCTGGTTACAATTCCTCTAGCACATTTATAACATACTTGTAACCTTTTTGCTCGTCGCCTCTTGGCGTAGTAGCTCTTTTTCCTAAACCAGCATGTATTTTGCTAGTTAATATCAGGCTCACCGGACAATCTTACCTTGGCTTTCGATAGCCAATCGGATATCCGCAGGCCATTTAGGAGCATCAATGCCCAAAGTCTAGTCATCCGTACTTTATAAATTTTAAACACAGCATTTTGAGGAAGTGAAGGAAATATTTACAAAGGTTCGATAGAAAGATATCAGCATCCATTGAAGAGAAGAAAAGGAGAGATATTACCGATAATGCGATTGAGTTTGGTCTTCTCCCAGATATGCACGTTTCAAACCTTCGAACAATGGCTTCAACTCCCGTTTGAATGTTTCCTCAAGCTGTTGCACAACTGAACTCGAAGCACGGAATAATCAAATAAACACAAGAAAAGAAAAGAAAAGAAAAGAAAATAGAGACACATAAAAGAAATAAAAACACAAGAGCAAATGAAGTCACAACCAACACAAAGCAATGAGACAGATGCAAAAGAGAGATAAACCCTGATCAATTATAATGGCCCATGAGAGGAACCTCCTCGAAACACAAAAATTGATCGTTACTACCTTCTTTTCTTTGTCTCTTTTTATTTATGTTTCAAAAACATTGTGTTGCCTCCCAATAAGCGCTTGGTTTAACGTCCTCAGCTTGACGTTACTTGCCATCACCCATCAAGATAAGCTAGCTCGTAGAGAGGTACCTCCTCGATGTCCTGCATCACTGAATTCTCATAGTAAGGCTCCAATCTTTTCGGTTTGGATTCACTGTCTTCTCAAGAATGGACTTGACTTCTCGATTTGAAACTTCAACTTGACCACTAGTTTGTGGATGATATGCAGTAGACACATTGTGAGTGATGTTGTATTTCTTGAGCAAGGCTTCAAATGATCGGTTGCAGAAGTGTGTCCCTCTTCGCTAATCATGGCTCTTGGTGTTCCAAATCTTGCAAAAATGTTATTTCACAAAATCTAACACAACTTTAGATCTTCGTTCTCATGCTTTTGCTTCGCACCCATTTAGAAACATAATCCACAACAAGTATAATGTAAACATTACCAAATGATGAAGGAAAAGGACCCATGAAATCAATACCCCACACATCAAAAAATCTCGACAATAAGTATAGGGGTTTGTGGCATTTGATTTTTGGCACTTAAATTACCTGTCCTTTGACAACAGTCACAAGCTTTGCAGAACATATATGCATCTTTGAACAATGATGGCCAATAGAATCCACAATCAAGAACTTTAAGGGCTGTTCTTTTTAGTCCGAAGTGACCTCCACATGCATAAGAATGACAGAAGGTTAAAATTGAATTAAATTCAGATTCAGAAATGCACCTTCTTATCACTGGGTCAGAACAATGCTTCCATAAGTACGGATCATCCCATATGTAATACTTGGCAATGTTCTTGATCTTGTCTCTTGAGCTCGAGTCAAGTGATAGGTGTCTATTTATGTATTACTTTTATATCAATTCGTCCATGTTTCTTTGCTAAATTCCTTGGTATTTTTATGTTTTTGTGTGGTTTTGATGTTTGTAGGAGTTTTGGAGCAACTTGCACAAAAATGGAGTAAAACCCTTCATTTTCACTCTGCTAGTCAACCATCTTCTCGGATTTAATTGTATTGATATACAATGAACCCGATGACATATCATATACCGTTGAAAAGCTCTCGAAAACTACTTTTTGGAGAAATTTACGGTTCACACGAATTTATGTAGTGTACCGAAAGTCGTGATAAAAATGGTATGATAAGTGTATATTTGTAAATTCCACATATCACTGTAGGCTTTTTATTAATAACGGGGCACTATAGCAAGTTACGTAGCATAGTATTAAACACATTTTAGGTTTTATTTTGATAACTAAATAGGGGGAAACGACTGGAGGCTGAACTCTAGACATTCCTCTCATCTTTTTGGAGTTCTTGAAGGGAAAGAAAAGCTTGGAAAGAGGAAGAACTACAAATCTAATGAGATTTGCAAAGGATTTGCTAAGTTTCTTCCTTTCCCTTTCATTTTCTGGAATGTTTTTGTATTGTATTGTATTGACTACGTTTTTGAACATGTATAACTGAATCTGAATTGGTTGAGGGTGATTTCAAAGCCCTTGATATGGTTTTCATGAGTTGATTGTGTAAGAAATTGTTATCCAATTCTCTAATTGAAGTTGTTTGCATTTTCCCATATCTAATGCTTATGGTTGCTTGCTGATTGTATTTGGGGTGGCCAACTGAATATAATCTGGTTGTTATCTATTGCTAGATTAGAAATCTTGATCCGTAATAGTCATGAATTTCGAATCATTAGTAGCAAAATTGTGATCAGAGATTGCAATTGGAAAATACAACCTAGGTTAAATAATCCGAACTTGTGTGATTATTGCTTAGATCAACCTATCTTTCTCATCGTAATGCTTCTATTGAATTAAACTTAGAGAGCGTGTTCTAGGTTGTTTAATGGATAGAGATTAAATAAAGAGCTTGTTTTATTTAACAACAAAGTAAGGAAAGATTGGGGTAACAGAGCTTGTTGTTATCTACGGTTGATAACTTCAATACTGTAATTGGATGACAATTCTACTATTAATTCGCAAATCCATATCTTGTGGTAGAGAAGGATCCCTTAACTAGATTTCTCTCATTGATCTTTTATTCAAATTAACTTCTGTTTTGTTATTCTTAATTTGCATTCTTATTTCATTTAGTTAATCATTCAACAAAACCCCCCCATTTAGTTAATTGTTGCTGGAAATAACAAATTCAATTAGAATCAATCGTCGTGGGAACGATATCTTACTTATCACTTTATTACTTGTGCGACTAGTATACTTGCTAGTTTCGAACGCATGAAGTTTTTGGCGCCGTTGCCGGGGATTGATTTTCTAATCAATTTGTTATTCTGTTTTTACTACTGATTCTTGATTGTTATTTCCTGATTGTTTTTGTTTAGGCTTTTATGTCCGAGAGAGAAGCGGATCAACGACTTAAGAGAATTAAGGAGTTTCTCCAATCCTCGAATTTAAGGCTAAATCTGTCAATTTTAACTCCACCTCCAGAATTTGACCTTGCACGACATACTTCCCTCCCATCTTCTTGTAGTTCAATCAATTCTGAATCAGAAGCAATGGCGATGGAAAACGATCAGACTCTTAAGGAGTTAGCGGCTCCAATTATTGATCAACAACCGCTATGCATAAACACCAATTTTGAGATAGATTTTGAACTTAAATCTGGACTGATTCATCTCTTGCCTACATTTCATGGTTTTGCAGGAGAGGATCTGAACAAACACCTCAAAGAATTTCATGTGGTATGCTCAAGTATGAAGCCAACCGGCGTTTCTGAAGAGCAAATTAAATTGAGAGCTTTCCCATTCTGATTAGCAGATTCGGCAAAAGATTGGTTATACTATCTAGAACCAGGTACCATTACCACTTGGAATGAGATGAGTAAACTCTTTTTGGAGAAATACTTTCCAGCCTCGAAAGTTACAAATATTATAAAAGATATTAGTGGCATTCGACAACACAATGGAGAATCACTTCATGAATATTGGGAGAGATTTAAGAGGTTATGTGCTAGCTGTCCAAACCACCAAATTGGTGATGGACTCCTTATTCAATATTTCTATGAGGGTCTCCTACCCATGGAAAGGAGTATCATTGATGCTGCTAGTGGTGGAGCACTAGTTAATAAAACACCAAACGTGGCAAGACGTTTGATTAGTGACATGGCAGCGAACTCCCAACAATTCAGCAGTCAATTTGAGCCACAACTACCAAAAAGAGTAAATGAGGTAAGTACTTCAAACATTGAACAACACCTTTGTGAACTTACCTCTCTTGTAAAAAAAATGGCTGTAGGACATATGCAGCAATCTTATGCATGTGGAGTATGTTCTGCCATGGACCATCCAACCGACATGTGTCCAACTTTGCAAAAAGGAGATACAGAACAAGCCAATGCCATGGGTGGATTTCCAGGACAACCAAGGCAAAGGTATGACCCTTTCTCCAATACTTACAATTCTGGATGGAGAGATCACTGGATAAGTGTCTATTTATATATCATTTTCATATCAATTCGTCCATGTTTCTTTGCTATATTCCTTGGTATTTATATGTTTTTGTGTGGGTTTGATGTTTGTAGGAGTTTTGGAGCAACTTGCACAAAAATGGAGTAAAACCCTTCATTTCACCTCTGCTAGTCAACCATCTTCTCGGATTTAATTGTATTGATATACAATGAACCCGATGACATATCATATACCGTTGAAAAGCTCTCGAAGTCTACTTTTTGGAGATATTTACGGTTTTTGAATCCATTCAGTGTACCGAAAGTTGTAATCAAAACAGTGTGAGAAGTGTAGAAATGTAAGTCCACACATCACTGTAGCATGTATAATACGGGACACTGTAGCACGTTACTGTAGCAGAGTATTTAAACACATTTTAGGGTTTTATTTTCATATCTTGAAGAGGGAAAAACGTGGGAGGAGGCTGCATTTCTGGATTTCTCTCATCCCTTGGAGTTCTTGAAGGAGAAAGAAGATTTTGAAAGAGGAGGAACTACAATTCCAAGAAGATTCATCTACAAAGAAGATTTTCAAAGAATTTGCTAAGTTCTTTCGTTCCTTTTCAATTCTAGAATTTCTCTGTATTGTATTTGTTATTCTGATTGAATATGTGTAACTAAATCTGAATCGGTTGAGGGTGATTTCAAAGCCCTTGATATGGATTTTGTGAGTTGATTGTGTAAGAAATTGTTATCCAATTCTCTAATTGAAGTTGCATGTATTTTCCCATATCTAATGCTTATGATTGCTTACTGATTGTATTTGGAATGGCCAACTGAATATAATCTGTTGTTGTCTATTGCTAGATTAGAAATCTTGATCCGTAATTGTCATGAATTTCCAATCATTAGTAGCAAAATTGTGATCAGAGAATGCAATTGGAAAATACAACCTAGGTTAAATAATCCGAACTTGTGTGATTATTGCTTAGATCAACCTATCTTTCTCATCGTAATGCTTCCATTGCATTAAACTCAGAGAGCTTGTTCTAGGTTGTTTAATGGATAGAGATTAAATAAAGAGCTTGTTTTATTTAACAAACAAAGTAAGGAAAGATTGGGATAACAGAGCTTTTTGTTATCTACGGTTGATAACTTCAATGCTGTAATTGGATTACAATTCTATGTTAATTCACAAATTCATATCTTGTGGCAGAGAATGAACTCTTAACCAAGTGCCTCTCATTGATTTTTCACTCCATTTAACTTTGCTTTGTGTTATTCTTCATTTGCTTTTGTATTAAGTTTAGTTAATCAATCAACAAAACCCCCCATGTTTAGTTTATTATTGCTGGAAAATAACAAATTCAATTAGAATCAATCCTCGTGGGAACGATATCTACTTATCACTTTATTACTTGTGCGACTAGTATACTTGCTAGTTTCGAACGCATTAAGTTTTTGGCGCCGTGGCCGGGGATTGATTTTCTAATCGATTTGTTATTTTGTTTTCATTGTTGATTTGTGTTTTTTTTTTGTTTTCTTTTCTGATTATTTGTGTTTAGGCGACATGGCAGTAAACTTCCAACAATTCAGCATCGGATTTGAGCCACAACTACCATGGAGAGTAAATGAGGTAAGCACTCCAAACATTGAACAACAACTTTCTGAGCTAACCTCTCTTGTGGAAAACATGGCTGTAGGACATATGCAGAAATCTTATGCATGTTGGGTATATTCTACCATGGAGCATCCAATAGACATGTATCCAACTTTACAAGAAAAAGATATGGAACAAGCCAATGCCATGGGTGGATTTCCAGGACAATCAAGGCAATGGTATGATCCCTTCTCTAATACTTACAATGCCGGATGGGGAGATCACCCTAATTTTAATTACTGGAATCATCAACCAATCGCCCCAAATGCCATACCAAATCGGCCACAAGGTTTTAATCAACCTAGAGTGTAGCAACCATTTCAAATGCAGCCACCACCAATGCCACAACCAGCACCACAACAAGCTTCAGAAAACTCAGGTATGTCACTCCAGGATATTGTTAATGCACTTGCCACTAACACAATGCAATTCCAGCAGGAAACTGGGGCAAGTATCCAAAACCTGGCAAATCAAATGGGACAATTGGCCACTAGCATGAGCAAATTCGAGGGCCAAGGCTCAGAAGAATTATCTTGTCAAACGATGATCAATCCAAGAGAGAATTCTTGTGCGATAACTTTGCAAAATGAAGAGCAATTAGATGTCCTGCCAAAGAAATCACAAACTGATGAAGGAGATGACACCACTTCCACCATGAACAAAACACTGACTTCTCAGGTAAATCCTATAACTCCCATTCCTTCATATGTTTCTCCTCCACTTTTTCCTAGTAGATTTGCAAAATCGAAGGAGGAACAAGAACAAGAAATCCTGGAAACTTCTCACAAAATCGAGGTAAATATACCACTTCTGGATGCTATTGAGCAAGTACCTCATTATACAAATGTCTCAAGGAGTTATGCACCAGCAAAAGAAAGTTAAAAAGAAATGAGAAAGTAAGTGTGGGGGAAGATGATTCAGCTGTATTGCAAGGGAAAATTCCTCCAAAGTGCAAAGATCCAGGTACGTTCACCATGCCATGCACCATTGGTAAAACCAAGTTTGAAAGAGTTATGTTAGATTTAGAAGCATCTATTAACATCATGCCATATTCTATTTATGCTTCTTTAAATCTTGGACCTTTTGCGGAAATTGGTATTACCATTCAAATTGCTTATCGTTTTAATGCATATACCAAAAGAGTTGTGGAAGATGTGCTTGTGCAGGTGAATCAATTGCTTTTTCTAGTAAACTTTTATGTTCTTAAAATAGAGGATGAGACATCTCCTAATCCAACACCGATTCATATAGGGAGACCATTCTCGAAAACTGGTAGAACCAAGATTGATGTTTATGATGGCACTCTCACCATAGTGTTTGATGGCAAGGTGATCCGTTTCAATAATTTTGAGCCAATGAGGTACCCTAGTGACTTATATTCTGTTTTTGTAGTTGACATTACTAATTCTCTGCCACAACAATATTTTGAGTTAACTCGCAAGAATGGATTGGATATAGCTATTAATGAGCACATAGGGACAGAAAATTCTAAGAAGTCAGAAATTTTGATACAAGTGTCCAAAGAAATGGAGGAAGTTGTGGCAAGCTTAGATGAGACTATAGCAATAACCACAAATAGGTATGATGTTTCGTAAACATTCAATTTCCTTATCTAATGAGAAAATTCTTCCTTCTGTGATGACAGCCCCTTTCTTGGAGCTTAAGCTTCTTCCAGATCATTTGAGGCATGGATTCTTGAGTGAGAATGATCCTTTGCCAATTATAATAGAAATGGGCCTTGCACGAATACAAGAAGAGAAACTCGTCCAAATACTTACAGACCATAAAACAGCTATTGGGTGGACGATTGCTAACATCCAAGGCCCAGCCATATGCATGCACCAATTCTTGTTGGAAAAAGGATCCAAGCCCACTAGAGAAGCACAGCGGAGATTGGACCCCCCCATGATGGAACCAACGTCGGGCTGAGGATGTTAAACCAAGTGCTTATTGGGAGGCAACCCAATGTTTTTGAAAAATAAATAAAAAAAAGAAAACAAAAATAAAATAAAGTAATAATGATCGATTTTTGTGTCTCGAGGAGATTCCTTTCGTATGCCATCAAATTGATCAAGTTTTATCTCTCTTTGCCATCTGTCTCATTTGTTTTTATATTTTTTTTTACTTGTTTTTTACTTGTGTTTGTTATTGTGTTGTTATCTCTTTTATGTGTCTTTAGTTTCGTTTTTGCTCTTTTCTTTTCCTTTCTTTTGTTTAATTTGATTACTCTGTGCTTTGAGCTCATTTGTGCAGCAGCTTGTGGAAACATCCAAACGGAAGTTGAAGTCATTCGCCAAAGGTTTGAAACGTGCATATCTGGGAGAAGAACAAACTCAATTGCATTATCGGTAATATCTCTCCTTTTCCCTTCTTCAATGGATGCCGATATCTTTCTGTCAAACCTTCGTAAATATTTTCCTTCACTTCCTCAAAATGCTGTGTTTAAAATTTATAAAGTACGGATGACTAGACTTTGGGCGTTGATGCTCCTAACTGTGCCTACTGATATCCGATGGCTTATCGAAGCCAAGGTGAGATTGTCCGGTGAGCCGGACATTAATCTCGCAAAATACATGCCTGGTCTAGGAAACAGCTACTACGCCAAGAGGCGAAGAGCGAAAAGGTTACAAGTATGTTATAAATGTGCTAGATGGAATTGTAACCAGACTTGTCGTTCATTAGGTTTTGTGTCCAGGAATAGAGAAGATGAACTTTCGTTTATTAAGAATGGTTTGAGTAATGAGTCGCTGGATAATGTTTTATTAACTCTTGAGTCGCATTCTTGTGTACTTGTTCAACGTGAATTGCTTAATCTATGGACACCATTTCGTGATGAATTGCAATGTTATAGTCTAGGGAATCTGACTAAAAACGACCCTGTTTGCCAGTTTATAAGAAAACTGGATGGGAAGCAAATCCCCGACTCATAGAAGGCGTTTCAGCCGTTACTGGACGTAAAACCAGAGGCAGATGTGAGCCACAATCACAACTACTTGTATATTTGAATGTGTGTTGTTGTTGTCGAATTTTATTTCTTTCTTGTTTCGTTTGATCTGATTATCAATGTTGTTTTTGTGTTGTTGTTTGTTGATTTTGTTTGTTTTAATTTCAAGTTTTCTTTTTGACAAACCATATGACTACCCCATGACATAAGTACACATGGGAGATAAGTGTGGAGGTTTTGTCAACCTCCGCTGAAAGTGTATCTCCATTTTTAATGCTTCACGTGGGAGACAAGTGTGAAGGTTTTGTCAACCTCCGCCGAAAGTATATCTCCATTTTTCATGTTTCACATGGGAGACAAGCGTGTAGGTTTTGTCAAACCTCACCGAAAGCATATCTAATTGTTTCAAATCTTGGGGCGATAAATCTGCATCGAGCAACCCCCACCGAAATTATGTCCCCATGTGTCAAATTTGAGAGTTTTACGTGTGTGTATATATCCAATCTCCATATTTTCAAATGTCATTATTATAACCTGTCTTACACTTGAAAAGCATATTACCTAACGTGCATCATTGTCTTACACAAGGTTAGAGCACTTGTAGAAATGGAGAAAGCACCAATTCGGCGATTCCAAAATATATGCGTATTTTGTGGATCGCAATTTGGTACAGATGGAGAGTTTACAACAGCAGCTCTTGATCTTGGTAGGACATTAGCTGCGAGGGGTATTAATTTGATTTATGGAGGGGGGTAGTCTTGGGTTAATGGGGTGTGTGTCAACAGCTGCATCCCTAGGAGGGAGCAAAGTTCTCGGCATTATCCCTAAACCATTAGCTGTACGAGATATCGTAGGTAACACCATGGGGGAAGAATTACAGGTTTCTAGTATGCATGCTGTCTCTTATACACATCTAGATGTGTATAAGAGACAGATTTATAGGTTTGCCCGGTGGTAATGGTACATTAGAGGAGATATTTCAAATCACCTCTTGGGCACAGCTAAACATCCATCGGAAACCCATTGGTTTGTTAAATGTTAATAATTTTTTGATGGTTTGTTGTCCTTTCTTGATCAAGCTGTAGAAAAAAATTTCATCTCACCGTCAGCAAGGCAAATGCTGGTTACAGCTTCAACTGCAGGAGAGTTTATTGACAAACTACAAGAATTCGTCTATTCACCTGTTCCAACAATGGCTCGGATAAATTGGTTTGGAGAAGGCAACAAAAGGCGTCAACTGGATTTAACCCTCCATCTGTAATCTCTATTTGCTGGTTTGCTTCTTTTTTGTTTGCTTTTCTTTTTAGTGTGTTTATTTGAGATTTTTCATGTCGTTTCTTTTGAGCTTTTTCAGGTTATTTCTTCCGTCCCAGGTAATATTTTCTAATCTCGGTTTTTAGAGTGGTGGCTTAAAAAGTTCAAGTTCTCTTGAAACGCATTCTGGATCTCTTCAATCCATAATGGCTGAATAAGGAGGCTAACTTCTAAACTTTTTAGACCCATTCTATCTGACTTGTTTTTGTTTGCTGGCTTGTTGGACTTTGTTATTTTATGAGTAAGTTTAGTTTTGTGTAATTTAGAGTTGTTGTGTGTTTTTGTCTATATCATTTTCGATTCGGAAAAAAAAAACATTGTGGAAAAACCTGAGAATGGCAAAATATGGGGTTTCCTTAACTCTTGAAACGCATTCTCTCTAAATAAATCTGTAGTTTGGTTATTTTATGTTGTTTGAAGTGTTTTGTTTCTTGTTTTGTTCTTCATAATAAAGGTATATAGGCTGGAAACCTTAAGTCTGCGGGCTACTGGTCCTAAGGATTGTTGAAATATACGATCTTGACTCAGGTGTAACAACGCCACGTACCTCTTTTCTTGCATTTTGTGGGTCGATGATAAGATAATTATTGAATTAAGAATAACTCTTGGAAAATGATAAATGATGCATGGATCTGTGTGCTTGAAATGTTTATTGGTTTTCGCTTTGCCTTTGATTCCTTGTGCAACATTGAGCACTGAGCTATTAACTGAGTTATTTGTTCACTTAGAGAAAGTTTATGTAATTTAAATGTTTCTTTAGATTTCAATGAATTCTAGAACTTGTTTGATGGTCACTCGAGGCGAAATCCTAGGCTGTGCAACATTGGGGGAATGATTTAGGCCATCTTTGGACCGTTTGAGCCTTAATAGCCAACCTTGACAGAAATTGATCCCTAGTTACCCCTTTGAGCCTCTGTAATCCTTTTTCTTTGTTAACTCACTAAAGATTTCCTAACCTAAAATGATTTTGTTCCAAACAGTTAATCCCTTACCTATGAGCATGTAGATCATTCACAATTAAATTCTGAGCTATGTTCTGGTTTTGGGAAGTTAGAAGAGGTTAGGATGTATCATGAGCAATACAAGTGAGTTCCATTGTGTTTGGAAAAAAAAAAAGAAAAACAGAAAAAAAAAGCCAATTTGTACCTATCGTCCACGTACTTACACATTGAGGACAATGTGTTGTTTAAGTGTGGGGGAGGGGAAGTGTAATAAAAAAAAAAAAGAAAAAAAAAGAAAAAAAAATGAACAAAAGAAGAAGAATAAGAGATCTATACCCTTAAGTGTTCTTAAAAAGAATGAAACAACAAAGTGTGGGGGTGTATTTTTCTTTTGTTTTCTGCAAAAAAAAAAAAGATTGAGTGTTCTTAATAAGTTTGGGGGAGTAACCTGGTGAATTGAAATGAAGTTGTGTTATAGGGTTGAGCTCTACATAGTCTTGAATGATTTATGTGTTTGTGGGTGATTTGAGCCAAATTATTATCCTTTATCATACCTTCACCCAAGCTAAACGTTACAAGCTTAATAAAGTCCTACTTGATCCTTGGTGTTGTTCATGTCTACATTAGTGGAGAGTGACTTGAAAAGCAGGCCTATGGAGTTCATTTATCTACACATCTTCAATTTTAAATATGATTCATTTTTATGCATAAACTCATCCGGGTTACAAGTGATTAGGTGAGAATGGCTCTACACACACACACTTGAAGAATTGAAGTGAAGCGAAACTAATCTTTCGGATAAAATTCTTGATCCAGTGCATTATTTTGAAGTTTTCCTTGGGTTATAATTAAGTACAATCTTTGAGGCCTATTTGCAAGATGAAGCATTTGTGTGTTTTAATTTTTTGTTGACTCTGTTTCGGTTTACTTTTATTTCATATTGTCGTAGTTGCTCGAGTACTAGCAAAGTCTAAGTGTGGGGGAATTTGATAAGTTTCTATTTATATATCATTTTCATATCAATTCGTCCATGTTTCTTTGCTATATTCCTTGGTATTTTTATGTTTTTGTGTGGTTTTGATGTTTGTAGGAGTTTTGGAGCAACTTGCACAAAAATGGTGTAAAACCCTTCATTTTCACCTCTGCTAGTCAACCATCTTCTCAGATTTAATTGTATTGATATACAATGAACCTGATGACATATCATATACAGTTGAAAAGCTCTCGAAGTCTACTTTTTGGAAAAATTTACGGTTTACGAATCCATTAAGTGTACCGAAAGTTGTAATCAAAACAGTGTGAGAAGTGTAGAAATGTAATTCCACACATCACTGTAGCATGTATAATACAGGACACTGTAGCACGTTACTGTAGTAGAGTATTTAAACACATTTTAGGGTTTTATTTTCATAACTGGAAGGGGGGAAAATATGGGAGGAGGCTACATTTCTGGATTTCTCTCATCCCTTGGAGTTCTTGAAGGAGAAAGAAGATTTTGAAAGAGGAGGAACTACAATTCCAAGAAGATTCATCTACAAAGAATATTTTCAAAGAATTTGCTAAGTTCTTTCTTTCCTTTTCAATTCTGGAATTTCTCTGTATTGTATTTTTTATTCTGATTGAATATGTGTAACTAAATCTGAATTGGTTGAGGGTGATTTCAAAGCCCTTGATATGATTTTTGTGAGTTGATTGTGTAAGAAGTTGTTATCCAATTCTTTAATTGAAGTTGCTTGTATTTTCCCATATCTAATGCTTATGATTGCTTACTGATTGTATTTGGAATGGCCAACTCAATATAATTTGTTGTTGTCTATTGCTCGATTAGAAATCTTGATCCGTAATTGTCATGAATTTCCAATCATTAGTAGCAAAATTGTGATCAGAGATTGCAATTGGAAAATACAACCTAGGTTAAATAATCTGAACTTGTGTGATTATTGCTTAGATCAACCTATCTTTCTCATCGTAATGCTTCCATTGACTTAAACTCAGAGAGCTTGTTCTAGGTTGTTTAATGGATAGAGATTAAATAAAGAGCTTGTTTTATTTAACAACAAAGTAAGGAAAGATTGGGATAACAGAGCTTGTTGTTATCTACGGTAGATAACTTCAATGCTGAAATTGGATTACAATTCTATGTTAATTCACAAATTCATATCTTGTGGCAGAGAATGAAATCTTAACCAAGTGTCTCTCATTGATTTTTCACTCCATTAACTTTGCTTTGTGTTATTCTTCATTTGCTTTCGTATTAAGTTTAGTTAATCAATCAACAAAACCCCCCCTGTTTAGTTAATTATTGCTGGAAAATAACAAATTCAATTAGAATCAATCCTCGTGGGAACGATATCTCTTATCACTTTATTAACTGTGCGACTAGTATACTTGCTAGTTTTCGAACGCATCAATCACTCCTAATTTAAGATATGGAATCATCAACAATTGCCCCAAATGCCATACCAACTCGACCACCGAGTTTCAATCACCCAAGGGTGCAGCAACCATTCAAGCACAACCACAACCAGCACCACACCATCTCCACAAAATTCAGGTATTCCTCTCTAGGATATTTGTAAGCACACTTGCCACTACACAATGCAATTTCAGCAAGAACTAGGCAATATCCCAAAACCTAGAAAATCAAATTGGGACAATTGGCCACTACCATGGCAAATTTGCGATCAAAGCTCAGGAAAATTACCTTCTCAGCCAATGATCAATCAAGAGAAAATGCTAGTGCTGTACTTTTGAGAAGTGGAAAGCAATTCGAGGATTTCCACCAAAGAAATCACAAGCTGATGATTGGGATATACCATTCCCACATGATAAAACATCATCTTCTAAGGTAGATCTTAAAACTCAAATTCCTTCTTATGTTACTCCTCCACCATTTCCTAGTAGATTTTGCAAAATCAAAGAAGGAGGAACAAGAACAAGAAATCCTGGAAACTTCTCACAAAATTGAGGTAAATATATCACTTCTGGATGCTATCGAACAAGTACCTCGTTGTACAAAATTTCTCAAGGATTTATGCACCAACAAGAGAAAGTTGAAGGGAAATGAGAATGTAAGTGTGGGGGAAAATGTTTCAGCTGTATTGCAAAGAAAAATTCCTCCAAAATACAAAGATCCAGGTACGTTCATCATTCCATGGCACATTGGTAATACCAAGTTTGAAAGAGCTTGTTAGATAGGAGCATCTATTAATGTCATGCCATATTCTATTTATGCTTCTTTGAATCTTGGACCTCGTTGCAGAAACTGGTAATTGTAATTCACACTTGCCTGACGTTCTAATGCATATCCCAAGGGAGTTGTGGAAGGATGTGCTTGTGCAGCGTGAAATCATTGGTATTTCCAGCAGACTTTTATGTTCTTGAAATGGAGGATGAGACATCTCCCCAATTCCAACACCGTTCCGTTTGGGGAGACCATTCTTGAAACTGCCCGAACTAAGATTGATGTTCTGATGGCACTCTTACCATGGAATTTGATGGCGAGTGATTCGTTTTCAATATTTTTGAGCGCAATGAGTACCCTAAGTGCTTGCATTCTGTTTTTGCAGTGGTGTTATCGATTCTTTTGGTGCACAACAACTTTTTGAGTTAACGTTCGCAAGGATGCATTGGAAGTAGCCATTAGTGAGCACATTGGGGCAGAAAATTCCAGAGAATCAAGGAAGTTGATACAAGTTTCTAAAGAAGTGGAGGAAGCTGTGGCAAGCTTGGATGAGACTATAGCTATCACCACAAACAGGTATGATGTTTCGTACATTGAATTGCCTTTATCTAATGGAAACTTCTACCTTCCGTGATGAAAGCACCTGCCTTGGAGCTTAAGCCTCTTCCAGATCATTTGAAGCATGTATTCCTTGGTGAGAAAGATACTTTGCCAGTCATAATAGCAAAGGGTCTTGCACCATTACAAGAAGAGAAACTCATCCGAGTGCTCCGAGATCACAAAACAGCCCTTGGGTGGACAATAGCTGACATCAAAGGTATTAGTCCAGCCGTATGCATGCACCGCATCTTGTTAGAAGAGGGATCCAAGCCCACTAGAGAAGCACAGCGAGGTTGAATCCTCCCATGATGGAAGTTGTCAAGAAAGAAATCCTGAAATTGTTAGATGTGGGTGTGATTTATCCAATTTCGGACAGCAAGTGGGTGAGTCCAGTCCAAGTTGTTCCGAAGAAATCTGGTGTTACGGTGGTTACGAATGACAATAATGAGCTAGTTCCCACTCGTATCCAAACCGGCTGGCGAGTTTGTATTGATTATCGGAAGCTCAATTCAGCAACTCGCAAGGATCACTTTCCTTTGCCATTCATTGATCAAATGCTAGAGAGGTTAGCAGGTCATTCTCACTATTGTTTTCTTGATGGCTATTCAAGATATAATCAGATTGTCATTGCCCCTGAGGATCAAGAGAAAACTACATTCACCTGCCCATTCGGTACATTTGCCTATCGACGCATTCCATTTGGTCTTTGCAATGCCCCTGCCACTTTCCAAAGGTGTATGGTAAGTATTTTCTCTAATTATGTTGAGAATATCATAGAGGTATTTATGGATGACTTTAGTGTTTTTGGTGATTCTTTTGATAAAAGCCTTGACAACCTTACCCTTATACTTCAAAGATGTATAGAAACTAACCTTGTTCTGAATTGGGAGAAATGTCATTTTAGGTAGATCAGGGTATAGTTTTGGGACATGTTATTTCTGCTAAGGGTATAGAGGTTGATAAATCCAAGATAGATCTTATATGTTCCATACCACCTCCCACAAGTGTGCGGGATATTCGTTCGTTTCTTGGTCATGCAGGTTTTTATCGTAGATTCATCAAAGATTTCTCGAAGATAGCATTGCCCCTATGTAGATTATTACAGAATGATGTGGCCTTTGAATTTGATGAGAAATGCAAAGAGGCATTTGAGAAACTAAAAGAACTCTTGACTTCGACTCCAGTAATCCAATCTCCGAATTGGGATCATCCATTCGAGATCATGTGCGATGCAAGTGACTACGCTGTGGGTGCCGTTTTGGGTCAACGAATTGGCAGAATTCCACATGCCATTTAGTATGCATCTCGAACTTTAAATGATGCTCAGCTTAATTATTCTACCACTGAGAAAGAGCTGTTAGCGGTTATTTTTGCTTTAGAAAAGTTTCGATCTTATTTGATTGGTACTAAAGTAACCGTTTATTCTGATCATGCAGCTTTGAGGTACTTGCTCACAAAGAAAGATGCTAAACCAAGGCTTATCAGGTGGATACTCCTTTTACAGGAATTTGACTTAGAGATCAAAGATAAGAAGGGAAGTGAAAACTTAGTTGCAGACCATCTCAGTCGTATTGTCCATGATAAGAATGCACCGCCATTACAAGAAAGTTTTCCAGATGAACAATTGTTGTCTCTAAATGTAGTAGCCCCTTGGTATGCAGATATTGTCAACTACTTAGTTACCAAAAAGCTACCACATGACTTGACTCGAGCTCAAAGAGACAAGATCAAGAACATTGTCAAGTATTACATATGGGATGATCCGCACTTATGGAAGCATTGTTCTGACCAAGTGATAAGAAGGTGCGTTTCTGAATCTGAATTTAATTCAATTTTAGCCTTCTCTCATTCTTATGCATGTGGAGGTCACTTCGGACCAAAAAGAACAGCCCTCAAAGTTCTTGATTGTGGATTCTACTGGCCATCATTGTTCAAAGATGCATATCTCTTCAACAAAGCTTGTGACCGTTGTCAAAGGACAGGTAATTTAAGTGCCAAAAATCAAATGCCACAAACCCCTATACTGGTTGTTGAGATTTTTGATGTGGGGGGTATTGATTTCATGGGTCCTTTTCCTTCATCTTTTGGTAATGTTTACATTATACTTGCTGTGGATTATGTTTCTAAATGGGTGGAAGCAAAAGCTACGAGAACTAATGATTCTAAAGTTGTTGTAGATTTTGTGAAATATAACATTTTTGCGAGATTTGGAACACCAAGAGCCATGATTAGCGACAGAGGGACACACTTCTGCAACCGATCATTTGAAGCCTTGCTCAAGAAATACAACATCACTCACAAGGTGTCTACTGCATATCATCCACAAACTCGTGGTCAAGTTGAAGTTTCAAATCGAGAAGTCAAATCCATTCTCGAGAAGACAGTGAATCCGAACCGAAAAGATTGGAGCCTACGATTGAATGATGCACTTTGGGCATACCGAACTGCTTACAAGACACCTATTGGTATGTCTCCACATAGGTTAGTCTATGGTAAGCCATGTCACCTTCTAGTAGAGCTCGAACACAAAGCATGGTGGGCAGTAAAGCTTTGTAACATGGAGATGGATGCTGCTGGAGAACAAAGGAAGCTTCAACTGCAAGAATTGGAAGAACTTAGAAATGATGCCTATGAGAATTCCAGAATTTACAAGGAGAAAACTAAGGCATTTCATGATAAAATGATGATGCGTTCGAAACTAGCAAGTATACTAGTCACACAAGTAATAAAGTGATAAGTAAGATATCGTTCCCACGAGGATTGATTTTAATTGAATTTGTTATTTCCAGCAACAATAAACTAAACAAGGGGGGATTTTTGTTGAATGCTTTACTAAATGAAATAAGAATGCAAGTAAAAAATAACAAAACAGAAAGTAAATTTGAATGAAAAATCAATGGGAGACACTTGGTTAAGAGTTTATTCTCTGCCACAAGATATGAATTTGTGAATTAACATAGAATTGTAATCCAATTACAGCATTGAAGTTATCAACCGTAGATAACAACAAGCTCTGTTATCCCAATCTTTCCTTACTTTGTTGTTAAATAAAACAAGCTCTTTATTTAATCTCTATCCATTAAACAACCTAGAACAAGCTCTCTGAGTTTAATTCAATGGAAGCATTACGATGAGAAAGATAGGTTGATCTAAGCAATAATCACACAAGTTTCGGATTATTTAACCTAGGTTGTATTTTCCAATTGCAATCTCTGATCACAATTTTGCTACTAATGATTGGAAATTCATGACAATTACGGATCAAGATTTCTAATCTAGCAATAGACAACAACAGATTATATTCAGTTGGCCATTCCAAATACAATCAGTAAGCAATCATAAGCATTAGATAGGGGAAAATACAAGCAACTTCAATTAGAGAATTGGATAACAATTTCTTACACAATCAACTCACAAAATCCATATCAAGGGCTTTGAAATCACCCTCAACCAATTCAAATTTATTTACACATATTCAATCAGAATAACAAATACAATACAGAGAAATTCCAGAATTGAAAAGGAAAGAAAGAACTTAGCAAATTCTTTGAAAATCTTCTTTGTAGATGAATCTTCTTGGAATTGTAGTTCCTCCTCTTTCAAAATCTTCTTCTCCTTCAAGAACTCCAAGGGATGAGAGAAATCCAGAAATGCAGCCTCCTCCCACGTTTCCCCCCCTTCAAGTTCAAAATAAAACCCTAAAATGTGTTTAAATACTCTGCTACAGTAACTTGCTACAGTGTCCCGTATTATACATGCTACATGATGTGTGGAATTACATTTCTACACTTCTCACACTGTTTTGATTACAACTTTCGGTACACTGAATGGATTCATAAACCGTAAATTTCTCCAAAAAGTAGATTTCGAGAGCTTTTCAACGATATATGATATGTCATCGGGTTCATTGTATATCAATACAATTAAATCCGAGAAGATGGTTGACTAGCAGAGGTGAAAATGAAGGGTTTTACTCCATTTTTGTGCAAGTTGCTCCAAAAACTCCTACAAACATCAAAACCACACAAAAACATAAAAATACCAAGGAATATAGCAAAGAAACATGGACGAAGTGATATGAAAATGATATATAAATAGACACTTATCAAATTCCCCCACACTTAGACTTTGCTAGTCCTCGAGCAACTACGACAATATGAAATAAAACTAAACCGAAACAGAAACAACAAAAAAATTAAAACACACAAATGCTTCATCTTGCAAATAGGCCTCAAAGATTGTACTTAATTATAACCCAAGGAAAACTTCAACATAATGCACTTGATCAAGAATTTTATCTTAAAGATTAGTTTCGCTTCATTTCAATTCCTCAAGTGTGTGTGTGTAGGGCCATTCTCACCTAATCACTCATAACCCGGATGAGTTTATGCATAAAAATGAATCATATTTAATATTGAAGATGTGTGTATAAATGAACTCCATAGGCCTGCTTTTCAAGTCACTCTCCACAAATGTGGACATGCACAACACCAAGGATCAAGTAGGACTTTATTAAGCTTGTAACGTTTGGCTTGGGTGAAGGTATGATAAAGGATAATAATTTGGCTCAAATCACCCCCAAACACATAAATCATTCAAGACTATGTAGAGCTCAAACCTATAACACAACTTCATTTCAATTCACCAGGTTACTCCCCAAACTTATTTAGAACACTCAATCTTTTTTTTTTTTTTTGCAGAAAACAAAAGAAAACTACACCCCACACTTTGTTGTTTCATTCTTTTTAAGAACACTTAAGGGTATAGATCTCTTATTCTTCTTCTTTTTTTCTTTTTTTTTCTTCTTTTTTTTTATTACACTTCCCCTCCCCCACACTTAAACAACACATTGTCCTCAATGTGTAAGTACGTGAACGATAAGTACAGATTGGCTTTTATTTTCTTTTTTCTTCTTCTTCTTTTTTTTTTTTACAAACACAATAGAACTCACTTGCATTGCTCATGACACATCCCAACCTCCTCTAACTTCCCAAAACCAGAACATAGCTCAAAAGTTAATTGTGAATGATGTACATGCTCATAGGTAAGGGATAAACTGTTTGGAACAAATTCATTTGAGGTTAGGAAATCTTTTAGTGAGTTAACAAAGAAAAGGGCTTACAGAGGCTCAAAGGGGTAACTAGGGATCAATTTCAGTCAAGGTTGGCTATTAAGGCTCAAACGGTCCAAAGATGGCCTAAATCATTTCCCCAATGGTGCACAGTCTAGGATTTCGCCTCGAGTGACCATCAAACAAGTTCTAGAATTCATTGAAATCTGAAGAAACATTTAAATTACATAAACTTTCTCTAAGTGAACAAAAAACTCAGTGATAATAGCTCAGTGCTCAATGTTGCGCAAGGAATCAAAAGCAAAGCGAAAACCAATAAACATTTCAAGCACACAGATCCATGCATCATTTATCATGTTCCAAGAGTTATTCTTAATTCAATCATTATCTTATCATCGACCCACAAAATGCAAGAAAAGAGGTACGTGGCGTTGTGACACCTGAGTCAAGAGTGTATATTTCAACAATCCTTAGGACCAGTAGCCCGCAGACTTAAGGTTTCCAGCCTATATACCTTTATTATGAAAGAACAAAACAAGAAACAAGACACCTCAAACAACATGAAATAAACAAACTACAGATTTACTGAGAGAGAATGCGTTTCAAGAGTTAAGAAAACCCCATATTCTGCCATTCTCAGGTTTTTCCACAATTTTTTTTTTCGAATCGAAACTGATAAAAACAAAAACACACAACTCGAAATTGCATAAATCTAAACTTACTCAGAAAATAATAAAGTCCAACAAATCAGCAAACACAAACAAGTCAGTTAGAATGGGTCTAAAAAGTTTAGAAGTTAGCCTCCTTATTCAGCCATTATGATTGAAGAGATCCAGAATGCGTTTCAAGAGAACTTGAACTTTTTAAGCCACCACTCTAAAAACCGAGATTAGAAAATATTACCTGGGACGAAAGAAATAACCTAAAAAAAAACTCAAAAGAAATGACATGAAAAATCTCAAATAAGCACACTAAAAAGAAAGCAAACAAAAACGAAGCAAACCAGCAAATAGAGATTACAGATGGAGGATTAAATCCAGTTGACGCCTTTTGTTGCCTTCTCCAAACCAATTTATCCGAGCCATTGTTGGATCAGGCGAATAGACGAATTCTTGTAGCTTGTCAATTAACTCCCCTGCCGTTGAAGCTGTAACAAGGATTTGCCTCGCTGATGGTGAGATAAAATTTTTTTCTACAGTTTGATCAAGAAAAGACAACAAACCATCAAAAAAGTTATTGACATTTAACAAACCAATGGGTTTTTTATGGATGTTTAGCTGTGCCCAAGAGGTGATTTGAAATATCTCCTTTAATGTACCATAACCATCGGGCAAAGCTATAAATGCATCAGATTTAATGATCATATGTGCAATACGCTCATGCATACTAGAAACCTGTAACTCTTCCCCCATGGTGTTGCCTACGATATCTCGTACAGCTAATGGTTTAGGGATAATGCCGAGAACTTTGCTTCCTCCTAAGGATGCAGTTGTCGACACACACCCCATTAACCCAAGACTACCCCCTCCATAAATCAATGAATACCCCTCGCAGCTAATGTCCTACCAAGATCAAGAGCTGCTGTTGTAAACTCTCCATCTTTACCAAATTGCAATCCAAAAAATACGCATATATTTTGGAATCGTCGAATTGGTGTTTTCTCCATTTCTACAAGTGCTCTAAACTTGTGTAAGACAATGATGCACGTTAGTATTATGTGATTCAAGTGCAAGACAGGTTATGAAATGACATTTCAAAATATGCAGCATGGATATATACACACGTAAAACTCTCAAATTTGACACAGGGGACATAATTTCGATGGGAGTTGCTCGATGCAGATTTATCGCCCCAAGAATTGAAAAAATGAGATATGCTTTCGGTGGGATTTGACAAAACCTCCACACTTGTCGCCCACGTGTGCATGAAAAATGGAGATAAACTTTCGGTGGGGTTTGAAAAAACCGCCACATTTGTCTCCCACGTGAAGCATGAAAAGTAAAGATATACTTTCGGCGGAGGTTGACCCAAAAGATGAACACTTAAATATGATGTTTAATAAGAGTTTTAATTTCATTCTATTGCATTAATTTAGTGTCATTAAATTCCTCAACTTAAACATATTTGTAGCATTGCATCTTTGGAATTAATTCCTCTTAATTTTGGTTTTGTTACAGGTTCGGTAAAATGGGCATAACTCTCTATTTATAGATCAGAATGGTGCAATTCTTAATGTTTTGGAAAGATGATTCAATTGTCTACAAGATTGCATTTCACAAGCATAATAAAATTCGGGCTTTTAGTAGGCCAAAATTGGGCTTGAAGTGAACCCATCTATAGTCTCGGCCCAGTCTGACCAGGCCTCAGTATTTGGACCGTATCTCTCAAAATACGTATCCAAATTGTGCAAATCAATATGTTCTAGTGAGAGAAATATATACAACTTTCATGAAGACATGTGATTAAAATTCACAACATTTCGATGTCAAAATTGATGGTCAAAGTCGGTGCCTAATGATCCCAATTGTCAAAGATATTTACAACTAATATTTGACAATTATGCCCTTGTAATTTGACAAGTTTGCCACTGGATGTATCTATAAATAGAGGTGCCTTGTGACCCATTAGGGCATCTTGGCCTTGGCTGGAACATTTTGGCTTTGGCTAGGATCTTGTATTGTGTTTTGTGTGTTTATGTTATTAATGAATTTCATTTTTCTTACATTGTATTTTCTTTCTATTATAATGTTCTTCTAATTTCTCTTTTGCTAAGGTGAAAGGGTGAAACCCTTGATATGAGAATAAGAATTCTCTAACCCTTAATATGTGCTTAATAATCTTAATCTTATAATGTTTATTCAATATGATTTCTATTTAATTTCTTAATCAATCTTGACACCACTCGTAAAGTGGAGGTCTTGATCCCTTGTCGACAA
>SNVD02006825.1:0-25639 GCA_013180625.2 Boswellia sacra | reverse complement strand
CCTACAATGAGATATGTGCACATGATTACCACCCGGCAGAGAAGACTGAAACTTCCTGATAAATTGACCCGTTCTACTGTACGCAACAGTATGACCTTTCCTGGCAAACACCAGACACCTCCTACCCATAGGCGTCGCTTTGAGCACCCACTCGGACTCGAAGTCCATGGGTCGGTCAACGAGCCATTCAGATAGCATAGCTTTGTTGCGGAACTTGCGATCCTCGAGCTGGGCTGAGGTTGACTTATTGCTTGATGATGAGCTACACGGCGAGGCGCCGGGCGAATGTGACGAGGCAGCACTAGGGAAGGGTGAAACCATGGGCGCCAAACCCATCTGGGAATTGGGTGTCTGTTGCATGGGTGTAGGTGTTGTGCTTGCAATATTTAGACTGCTAGCGCTGGCCATGGCCGCGGGCCTGGTGACATCGTCGAGAGCCTCATCATCGCTGGCAACCTCGGAGACAAGTCTCCGAATGCTTGAGATGAGTTTATCACGCTTGCAGAGCCTGTTCGATAATAGTTCATTGCGCCTCTGTTGTTGTTTCTTGCCGAGTTGGTCATTATTTTTATAGAGTAGATTAAATTTACATGAAGGCGTGGGATTGGCGTCCATGATGAAGGGGGCTAGAGGGCCAGGGTGTAGGATAGAGATTGATCTTTTTTGAGTATCTTGGTGTGTGGTTATTTTTGTAGTGATGAAGTGGTTGAAATTGTTAATGACAGAGAATATATGGTGGTGGTGGTGTCAAATGGTCGAGGGCGTGATGATCTGAATATCAAATGACTTCTAGAAGCTTCTTAGTTTTGAATAATTTAGACAGGCTCGCAGATTTCTTTGTGCGAGCTCATTCTTTGTTAGTATGGCCAGTGAGATTCGACCTAGTGGAGTTTGCATTCATTTGGATGAGGAGATGATGTGAACACTGGAAGTGAGCAATTGATTGAAAGTATAGAGTGTCTTTGAGTGTATTTGTGTAAGTGTTGGTGTGTTTGTGTAAGTGAGTGTATGTGTGTGTGTGTGTAAGTGAGTGTGTTTGTGTGTGCGTTTATGTGAGTGAGTGTGTATGTGGGTGTGAGTGTGTGTGTGTTAGAGACTATCAGGGCGATGCGGTTTTGATAGAGATAAATACGATAATAAGTCGATTGTGGTGCCAATATGAATATAACAGTAGCAGTCTGGCGTCGGTCGAGGCTTGGCTGATGCCAATAAAGTGAAATCTTTGTTTTGTATGCCCGGGCCTCGGACAGCTAATGTTGTCTAAGTGTGTGTGTGTCTGTGTGTGTCTGTGTGCGCGAGTGTGTTTTTTGCCGACGAGATGGCAGACGGAATTGCGTGCACACAGCGGCCACTCGACTGGCTGGGCGCATCCAATCAGATGTTTAGCGGTTCCGCCGCGACGCCGGACGCGCGCCCACAAAAGCGCACTGACAGTGGCCGAGTCTGGGGCGTGCGCACAAAAACACAAGCACCGACTGCGCTCGGGCAAAGCTACACAAAAGCGCCGTGCACATGCTGTCAAGTGAAAGCGTAAAGCAGACGAGCCTTAGACGAGCCTTAGACGAGCCGGAGAGGAGCCGTTTTGCACTCTTGCTCTTGTTCTTGTGCTTCCTCTCGCAGTTGCACTCGCACCTGCAGTTCCACTTGCAATGGCGCCGCGTCATTTCCGCCCCCGCGGCTTGACCACCTGGTCGCCCGTCGGCTCGACTCAATCCATCTTGGCCGAGCGCTCCAATCTCGGCCAAGATCTCCGCGGAAGTCCTCGTTACGAACTAGCCGTAAGACAAGGAACACCAGAGAGGCCGGCCGACACCTGGGCGCTCGTATCGCCGATCGAGATCTCGGCACCTGATTAGTTTCACTTCACCTGCGCCTCATTGATTCGATCTGCACACCAGCGGCCAGAGAGTTTGCTCGTCCATCAATATCGGCCGTCGAGCGCACTGCTTCCTGTGTGCGTGCGTGCGTGCGTGCGTGCGTGCGTTGCGTAATCCGCGTGTTCGCGTGTGTGCATAATGGCCACACGCCAGTTGTTGCGCAACCTTGAGCGCAAATTTTGACGCGCGACTGCGCGAGCGGCCAGTCGGCGAGGCGAACACTTAGTCGGAGAGCGCTTGTGACGATGAAAGAATGAGTTAGAGCCCAGTGATTGCCAGCAGCAACCACTGGGCTGCCACGAGCGGCTGTCTTGTTGTCGACGGCCGTGGGCGGCGACTGCGTCGAGCACGTCGGCGACGTTTACTTTTATTGGCTCGCGCACGCAAAGGATTCTCAGGTGTGCCGTCGAACGGGCGCCAGAGTCCAGCGTCGATCATCTGGACCGCCGGCGAGTTTTCGTTATTTCCAGCCAACGCTGAGCTCGTGCGCGAGCGTGCCGGCCACTCGCCAGTCATTGTTTGACTACGGACGTGGTGGCGATGGCGCCGCTGGTGCCAGCCCTTGTGCGCCCACAGAGACTCATCCGCACACGAGCACAGAGTCCGCAGTGAATTGTTGCTTGTCAGCTAAAGCGAGAGCGCTAAAGAGAGACAGAGAGAGAGAGAGAGTGAGAGAGAGATCAACAGGTAAGCCTTCGAGCGGATCAATCTCATGACTGGCGCTCGTAATGCACTCGGCGGTGGCGCGGCCAATCACATGGCTCAAACAAAGTGGCTGAGTGCCAAACGGGAGCGCGCGTGCGCTCGCGCGCGTCGCTGGTGAGTTTTGTCATCAACTTCACCTGCGCGCCCGCGATTCTGTCTGTCTGTCTGGCTGGCTGGCTGGCTGCTGGGCTGCTCGGCTGCTCGGCTGCTCGGCTGCCCGGCTGGCCTGCGTGCATTTGCGTGCGTATCTCTGACCAGCCGGGAGGCGCGCACTCAACGGGCCGTCCAAATTAGTCGTCGCCGTCGTGGTCGTCGACAGCAACGAGCTCGCTGGATGAGAACTGACGCGCTGGAATTAACTGTCTCGGCCAAGGTGAACGCCGGCCGCCGGCGAACCAAATCAATGGCACCACCACAACGACCACAACGACCACAGCGCGCAGACGCCTGAGCGCTCGGCTAATGACGCCGAGCGCGCTCAATTGGCCAATATCGCGCCACTTGGGGTGGCTTAGGCACGCGCCGCAGGTTGACAAGCACGAGGAGGCGGCCCAGTCGAGCGGCGCTCGGCGAGCGTCACAGGCTGGCCGCGTGTTTAGCGGCCCAATGGCGTCCGTGGCGCCACTGGGCCTGTGCATGTCGAACGCAACGAATGGAGACAGAGAAAGGGAGAGAGAGAGAGAGCGGATCATATTGGCGTCAGAGCTGCGAACCGACAGACCGATGACAGGACAGAAGCGAGACGAGCCGTATGCAAACACCGACTCCGTGAATTCAGTTGCATCTCCACTAGGCACATCTCACCCATCTCGAGGCGCGCGCGCGCAAAGAGCTCAGGTAAGCCGCCGCTCTCAGGTACCACCAAGTCAGCCATCAGACAAAACGGTAGCAGTAGCAGCACCAGCACCAGCAGCACCCGCAGCCATATTCAGGCGCCCAGCGCACTCGACAGCGCGTGCAGTTGACAGAAAACAAGGCGCGCAAATCATTGAGTTGACGAACTAGGAATTTATCGCCCAAGTGGGCTCGCTCGTGCGACAAATACGAGTCGGAAGTGAGAAGGTGCACACGTCGCGCTAGCTGTGCGTAAGTCAGACGGCTGACACTCGTGGCCGCAGCCGAACACATACGCTGCACAGGCTCGCGGTCAGGGTGCTGTCGCTCGGCTGTGTGGCCGCGCCACCGGAAGGTCAGCCGAGCGGTCGTGAATTTCAGGTAAACTTGAGAGGCGAGTTTTAAATAGTGTCGCCAGTTCAACAGTTGATTATCAGCGGCACACCAGCGAATTGTAGCTGCCGAATTGAGTAGTGACACAAAACCAACTGCTCGAGTGGTCGCGCACACTCGCAGTGATCGAGCGAGCGAGCGAGCGAGCGAGGGGGAGCGCCAACGACCAATAAGGCGCCGATTTCCGTTTTGGTCAGGCGCATTGGCCGCCGTCAAGGCGCTGCGGCGATCGTTTGTGTGATTAGCGGCAACAGTGTCGAGCACTCGATTAGCGCAGTCTCGCGATTAACTCAAGCCACTCGAGTGTCGCGTATCGAGATCAGTGCCAAGGCGGGCGCGACATGCACAAGCTTCGCGCCGCGGCCGCGCTCACGGCGACAGCCTACCTGTTGCAGCAAACGACCGTAGTGTGCGCCCAGGCCAACAACAGTCTCGGCGCAGTCCTACAGCCGCCCACTCAGCTGCTGGCCGACAGCGGTGGCGCCGCCGCCACTCAGGCGGTGCCCAAGTTCAAGAGTCAATATGGGCGCGGCGAAGGGCCAACACAGCAGTCGGCGCAAGTAGACGGGCGGCGGAGAACGAGTGCCGCCAGCAACGACACCCACCACCACCACCACCACCACCAACACCACAACGACCACCACCGCCACCAACAAGACCAGCGCCCGCGCGCCCACCACCAGGACGACGGCCACAACCCGAAACACCTCCACCTTTACCTGCAACCGGCCACAGCAGACGCCGGCGCCGTGCAGAGGGCCATTGATGATCTCGGCCGGAAGTACGGAGAAGTTCAGAGCTCTACGACGAGTGGCAGCAGTTTGGTGAGTCGGACCGTGAGGAGGAGAGGCCAAGAGAAGGTGCGGGCGGGCGAGAATGAGTACCCGAGCGCCAAGCTCGTCTCGCGGGACATCAAGCACTTTGACTATGAGACCCAGAACCTTTTGCTCAAGAATCATCTCAAGGATGCCAATCTCAAGGTTGAGCCCATGATGATGAGCAAGTCCGAGGATGGCTTCTACGTGATCAACAATATCACGCTAAAGGTGAGCCGACTGCAACTTTAATGCGCTGTTATGCAACACATTCACCGCCGCACATCTGTCCAATTCAACCAACTAATCTGATCCTAATATATCGTGGCCGCTGCACCGGAACGCAGAGTTGTAGGGACATTCTGAAGCCTGTGGGCCTGGACAAGTGCACCCTCACGGACTACATCGAGGACTGCGCCAACGATGAGGGCCTCATCGACTATGTGGCCTTCTTCTTCTGCGCCTTCAGTCCCGAGAAGATGCCTCTGGCCTTGCTCATATCCGTAAGTGCCCATAGCATAGAGTCATCATTAAACTCGATACCGATCATCGAATACTCACACTAACGGGCCCCTCACATGCCGGCCGCAGGATCCTCTGGTGCTGAAAACTGTTCGTGTGGCCACCGGCGTCACGGCCACCGACTTCCTGTGTCCCGCTCTCTTCATGATATCCAAGACACTCGGCCTGTCGCAGAACATCGCGGGGCGCGTCACTTTTCTAGCCTTCGGCAACACCTCGGCCGACATCTTCGCGGCCATCAACGGCATTCGGCTAGGCAAACCAGATCTCGTCATCAGTGTTATTTATGGAAAGTATACACACAAGAGGTGCCCCCTGAGAGCTGCCCACTGAGAGCAGCTACCCCACGAGAGCTTATTATTAATTGACAACCCTTTCCGCACTCCTTCCACAAACCTCCCATACAACACCACGACCGACACAAACCAATTCAACAACAATCACATACGCCTTAGGTAGTGGAACTCTCATCACCACCGCCATCGTGGGCTGCGTGTTTGCCATCAAGGACTTCCGGTTGGATAAGGTGATCTTTGTGCGCGACACTCTGTTCTACGTGGCGGCCGTGTCTCTGCTTTTCTACATCTTCAACGGGCCCGGCCGCATTCGCCTCCAGGACTCGGTGTCCCTGTTGGGCCTCTATGTGCTTTATGTGATCGTGGTGCTGGTGTCCAAGTACTTCACCAAGGACCGACCACTCAAGAACCTCCACGGGCCCAGCAAGAAGGAACTGCGCGAGGAGGGCGCCATCGAGTTCGAGGGCGTCTACATCGACGACGACCCCACCGCCTCCATGGTGGTCATGCGCAAGTTCCTCTTCTACGACGCCGACGAGCGACTGCCCGGCCCGCCCGTCACGGCCATGCTCAAGCCGCCCACGCTCAAGGTGGACAAGCTGGCGAGCGCCAACGGCGACACTCTCACCTCAAATGCAAACAACAACAACAACAACCTTAACGACAACACTCTCACTGTGGCCACGCAGAAGTCCGCCCGACGCGTCACCCTATTCGAGGAGAACCTCTTCACGGGCGTCAACAGTTTGGCTGCCGAGACGCCCGGCGCGGGCCAGTCGGCGGCGCGCCGCAGCCGCTCGGCCTCGCTGCTATCGATCAGCAAGACGCAGCTCAACAACTTGCGGCGCGCCTCGCGCGACATCCGCCGCCAGTCGATGGACTTCCTGTCGGCCGTGTCGCCCATCGACGTGAACGTGTGGCGCCAACGCAACTGGGGCGGCAAAACCATGGAGCTCGTGAAGGCGCCCATCCGGTTGTTCCTGCTGATCACCACGCCCATGGCCTACGCCGACCACGGCAAGAGCGAGTGGAACAAGCCGCTCAGCGCACTCCACTGCATCACCGGGCCCGTGTTTGTGGTGTTCGCCTTCGGCTATGGCTCCACCTGGCTGGGCCCGCTCTCGGTGCCCACCTGGGCCTTCGTGGTGGTGGCGCCCATCTCACTGCTCATCATCTTCACCTCCACCTCCGAGACGCCCCCCTTCTACTACAACGCCTACTCCTCCTATCTGGGCTTCGTGGTGGCCATCACCTGGATCTACACCATCTCCAGCGAGGTCATCAACCTGCTCCGCGCCCTGGGCATCGCCTTCAACCTCTCCAACGAGATCATGGGCCTCACCATTCTCGCCTGGGGCAACTGCATGCTCGACTTCATCACAAACGTCTCCATCGCGCGCAAAGGCCTCCCCAAGATGGCCATAGCCGCCTGCTATGGAGGCCCACTCATGAGCACCCTCGTCGGCATCGGCCTGCCCGCCTTCATCACGCTACTCCTCGATCCCAATCACAACACCACCCTGGGCACCTCGCCGCTGCTTTACATCATCTTCACCTTCCTCATATTTGGCCTCATCTCCTCGCTGCTCATCGTCATTCTGCTCCGCTTCAATGTCAAGCGCGGCCTGGGCATCTACATGATTGCACTCTACCTGCTGCTAATCATTGCCGAATGGCTCACCGAGTTCCAAGTGGTAGACTTGTCAATCCTAAAATTGTTCTAGTTCGGTGTAAACCACACACATATATATAAATATATATATTAAAACTAATGAGCCTGTTTTGAGTTCGCGCAGTATCATCGGACACGTTCGAATGGGAGGTGGCGTCAAAAAAAAAAGACAATGAAGCGATCAGAAATGGGCGAGATGACGTGCACATCTCGAGTTGTCGGAGAGAGTGCGTCACGTTATCGAATAGGCGGGAGTGATCTTTTAGGTCCGTGCATATGGCATCAAAGAGGAAAACAAATGGTTTAATTTCTTGCGGAGATGATTGGTCACATGTTCGCAGGCTGTAGGCTGCAGACCTGGTTCCGGCAGCGCCATAACAGCTAGCTCACTCTGAGCCTCAACCGGGTGAGGCTTGAACCACAGGCGAAGATACCGAGCTGTTCGAGACTTTCACAGAAGAGCCCTGGTTCTTGAGGTAGTGGCGTTTGATAGTGTTGTAGTGTCTGATTGCGAGCCGACCGCGACGCTCGAAGTAGATGACGATATAGCCGAGACACCAAATGAGAAACATATCTGCAACTAAAAGAACGCTTATCAGCACCGCAAATGTAATCTGGTTCACGTTGGTTCTGTGCGCCGCAGTACTAGCCGATATAACCTGATCCCCCTGAGAGTTCTGACTCGTTCCCTCGAGCCAGTACATCTTCTCCATTCACGTATAATCTATGCTGGTAGTTCCCACACATATCACAACGACTGCTACTTGGTTTGCTCGTGTCAGACGAGTGGTTGACATTGTTTACATGCGTAAAAAACACGTGTTGTTATCTCGCAAAAATGGGATCAAAATTTTTCTTAAACCCGATGTGGAGCACTAGAGAATTATGAAGCTCGAGGGATATCGAGGGACCAGATGATGCGGCGGGCTGCGCGACTAAGTGCACAGCTGGGGCGTCATTTTATTTGGCAGTCGAGAGAATGACCTGCTCGCTTGGACCACTCACATCAATCGATAAACTTGACCTTGTCGAAGGAGCCGACAACATCGAATTGAGCGACATCGATGGGCGAGAAAGACTTTCGTTCGCGCCTGACTAGAATAACTTTGAGACCGGAACTCTTGGCCGAGCGCGCCTCCTTGGCGTCGTCGGTAAAGAAGGCGAGGCTTTGCGGAGGTTGGTCGATGGATTGCGCTATCCTGCTGTAGGTCTCGGTGGTTGTCTTGGCGCCTATCTTGCTGTCGAAATGGCCATCAATCAGGTGCAATAGACTCCCGTACTCGGTGCAGGCAAACATGAGCATTTGCACGTCGGCACGAGCGCTCGAATAGATGTAAACTGCCACACGCTCCTCGACCTTCCACTTGTAGATCATCTCGGCCACGTCCCGGAAGATGTGCGTTTTCAGAACGCCTTTCATTTGGCCATCGAGCCACACGTACATCTGGAAGTAGAGCAAGGCTATGGTTGTGGTGTTGGTGCGATAGAGGAACTCTATGTGCTGAAGGCATGATTTTTGGACGTCGCCCAGGGTAACACCGTCGCTTTTCTCCAGAATCTTGGGCATGGTCGGGTTCTGGCTGGCCTGTTGGCGTAGGTCCCTCACAATGGACTGGACATGTTCGTCGCACCAGTGGCTTTTGAGGTAGTTTTCGGTGTTGTTGCGTATGTAGGGCGCCACTGCGGACGGATAATAGGTGGCCGAGGTGGTGGTGCCCTCGATGTCGAGGATGATCGCCTTGGGTCGTTTGATTTTGATCATAGTGGAATGTGGAAATGTGGGAAAATTTCAGATTGGTGGCAATTTTTCAAAATTCAACTCTCGGTTCAGTCTGAACGTGTGCGCCTATGAGTTTGTGAGCGTCCCTACTGAGAGAGTTTGTGTTGCGAGCAGTTGATTAGTTTTGCAAGGTGTCAACTAGTCAGTCGGTGAGTCTAACACAGTAACTGAATGCTTTACAGGTTGTCTACGTCAATGTGAGCACGTTAAAGAGTGTTTGTGTATTGGCTGAGTCAAATCACTGGCACTGAGGGGGTCATCCAGTCTTTGCGATCGCTGGCCTCTCCCACACTCCAACCGCAACTTGCTGGCCAAATAGATACAACAGTACGACGACAACAATCCAAACGGCAACAACAACAACAACGAGCACCGTCCACTTCGTCGACGACCAGGACAGCCACGGGGGATCAAAAGAGCAGATGTCGAAGAAGAAAAAAGGCCACGAGAGGCATAAACCCGAGACCACTTCGAGCAGCAGACGATCGAGGAAAACTAGGCCGCATCGTGACGAGCGCGAGGCTGCCATCGAACAACCCATAGTTGAGCTGACCGTCTCGGCCAATCAGCAGCCCACCCGAGCCGAGTCGCCTCGTGAAACTGACAATGGGCCAGCCCGAGAGCATCGGAGCACCTGGACTAGAGCTAGCGTAAACCATCAGGCCAGGATGGCGACCCCGCCGCCGTCGCCGCCGCCGTCGACGTCGGCGAATCACTCGCCCCAGAACCTCTCCTACCACCAGCAACAGCAACTCCACCAGCAGCACCTGCAACGCATCGGCGGCCTCCAGCGGCTGACCGCCGACCTGGCTGGCCTCCAATTTGACGACCCCGACGCGCTGTTGCGCAATCTGCCCCAACTTTCTAAGGCCCGCCAGATCCAAGCCAAACACCTCAAATATCACGCGCCGCCGACCGAGGTCCAGGCGTCAGCAAAGCCGACGGCGAGCCCGGCCGCGGGCCAGCCGACCCAGAAGAACGTCCACCGGCTGGAGACGTCGCCGATCGAGCACCACTACCAGCAGTTGCAGACACATCCGCCCCCGCCCCCGCCCCCGCCCCCGTCCCAACAAGCTCAACCACAAACAGCAACACCGACACCAACGCACCAACAAACACCCATGGCCAACACAGGCCTGAGCAGTTGCATGCACACCATCAGATGCATTCGCCTCGAGAACAGCAACAGCAGCATGTCGAGGAGAGCATCCAAGCGGCTTCGAGCTCGGAGGCTCCTTGCTCGGACCAGGGCAACGATCCGGCCCGAGACGCGCAGGAAACTTCGGAGGACGTGAGTCTGCTGAAGCGCTACCGAATACTCAATCTCATCGGCATGGGCAACTACGCTCGGGTCTACAAGGCCGTCTTCCTGCCGGCCAACAAGGAGCTCGCCATCAAGGCGATCAACTTGTCGCGCACCACCGCCCACTATAGAAAAAAGTTCCTCCCGCGCGAGCTGTCCATCTTGAGACGGCTGAACCACCCGAACATCTGCAAGATCTACGAAATCGTGCAGATCTCCGATCGCATCTTTATTGTGATGCAATTCTGTCACCGCGGCACCATCGCCGACCTGTTGCACAACAACTCGGGCCCCTTCAGCGAGCCGGTGGCGCGCTACCTGTTCGGCTCCACGCTCGAGGCGGTTGTGTATCTGCACTCGATGGACATAGCGCACCGCGACATCAAGATCGAGAACATCCTCCTCGATAGCAACTTCGTGCCCAAGCTGACGGACTTTTCCTACAGCTGCAAAGTGAGCGACTCGGCCAAGAGCTATAACATGCACAACACCAACAACTTGCGCGCGCCCCCCGGCGCCCCAACAAATTCTCTGGGCCGCCCGTCGTCGGGTGGCATCCGTCTCAACGAGACCTTCTGCGGCACTCTGCCCTACTTGTCGCCCGAGCTCATCCGCCAGTTCGCCTACGACTCCAAGAAAACCGACTGCTGGGCACTGGGCATCTGTCTCTATGTGATGGTCAACGACCGACTGCCCTTCCCATTCAACGACATCAAGGCGATGGTGCGGAAACAGTTGTCGCGCGACTTCAAGTTTCGCGCCCAGATCGACACCAGCGAGTCGTGTCGCGACCTCGTGGGCGCCCTCCTGGAGCCCAACTTTTACCGGCGCCCCAGCAGTGTGGACATCACCCGACACCCCTGGCTCATGGACGGCACACGAGAGCGGCCCTTGGCGGCCCACGTGTGAGTGTTTGTTGCGTGCGCCAAGCGCCACTGATAGAGCATTCTAATAGAGATTTGAATTCTGAATTTAGTCGCAGATTGAATTTTTATTTTTATTCTTTATATTTCCACCACCATTTCGCTAACTCGCTAATTGATTGATGCGCGCCCACTCTAGCGCGGCGACGCCGAGCTCGAGCTGGCCGGCGAGCTGGTGGCGCTGCTCGACTCGCTCGAGGCTCGCGATGAGTTTGTGCTCGCCGTCCGGTCGGCGAATTGCAGTTGTTGTTGTTGCTGTGGTTGTGATTGTGGTTGTTGTTGTGGTTGTGGTTGCGATTGGAAAGGTTGTTGGTGTTGGTGGAGTTGCGCCTGAGTCGGCGCGGCCAACGCTGCCGCCGACTCGAGTCGACCCTCGGAGGAGATTTGCGAATGCGCGTGGCGCGCGTAGTGCATCTCGTACAACTTGCCCGGCTTCACCACGTAGATGGGCCGGCGCTCCTTGTGCAGCGCCGCCGCCACCACGGCCGCGCCTATGCCGCTGCCGTCGGACGACTGCACGAACTCGAAGCGCCGGTCGGCGGGCGTGAGCGAGCTCGTGCGCTCGATCACCAGCTTCAGGAAGTAGGGGTGATGCTTAATGAGCGAGCCGTCGTAGCCGATCACTGTGTAGGGTCTGGCGATGCGCTCGAGCAGCGCCGAGACGCCGCACGCCACCAGGTCGGCGGCGCGGCGCATTATGGCCGGCGCCCAAGTGCACCACCACCGCCAGGTCGTGGTCGGTGTAGTTGCGGATTTGGAGCTCGTGCATCATTTTCACCGTCTCGCTGTAGGTGCCCGTGAGCTCGTCTTGGGCCAGCATACTCAAGTGGCGTCCATTGAGCACGTTTCTGACGTTCAGCTTGTGCTCATCAGTGAGGCCGCTCGAGCTCGCAACCGGCGAGTTGGGCGCTCGAGTCTGCCTGCGCTCGCTCTTGCTGTTGCTTGCCGACGACTTGGCGGCCCTGCTCGAGCTCGTCGTGGTCGCCGACGCGGGATTGGGCGAGCGAGCGCCGGGCGAGCCGCGGCTCGACTTGGATGCCGAGCGGCCGCTCTTCGAGACCGGCTCGTAGCCCAGCAGCGAGCTATCGCTCCGGATGGGCCTCACACGGGGGCGACTTCCGGTGTCGTTTCCGCCCCCGCTCGCGGCGCCACCGCCCGCGCCCGCTTGGAAGAGGTGACGCGAGGCCACTAGCTTGAGCATGCAGAGGCGCAGCAGTTCGCCCACGTACATGCCGGCCACCATTTTCTCGTAGGTCTGGCCGGCCGGGTTGATGGACTCGCGGTCGACGCGCTGGTCGAACTCGTTGCGGAACCGGTCGAGCTCGCGGCGCTCCTTGTTGTCGCCCATGGCGCCCCACTCGCAGTTCACGATCACCTGCTTGGGGCTGGTGTAGTTGGCGGGCCACTTCTCGCACCGGTCCAGGCGCTCCAGGAAGCAGGCGTTGAAGCCGGTGCCCACGATGAGGCCCACCCGACAGTCGCGGTGCTTGTTGGCGCAGGCCACCAGTGTGCCGGTGGTGTCGTTGATCACCGCCACCACGTCGATGTAGGCCTGCACCAGACCGGCCAGCTGGCGCTTCAGCGCGTTCTTCAGCTGCTTCACCACGTCCGTGCCCACCACGCCGCCCACATTGAAACCCTTGCACCACTTCACGAGGATCGACTGCGTCAGGCCGTACTGTTTGCAGGGGAAACTGAACGTGAAGCCCAGGCTGATGCGGCGCCGCTTGAGCTTGTGCTGTTGCACAAAGTCGAGCAGCTTCAGGGCGATGTAGTCGAAGAGCTCCTGGCCGTTCTTAGTCACCAGCAGCTCCTGCGGAATGTCGTGCGTGACACTGACCACCTTGGGCTCGGTGTTGTCGCCGTTCAGTGTCACTAGCAGCACACGGAAGTGAGTGCCGCCAAGGTCGAGCGCCAGATAGGAGCCGATCTCGTCGCCGCGCGACAGCTCGCGCACGTAAGTGATCAACATCTTGATGGTGGCCGCATCCTCGTCGCGCAGGCCCAGCTCGAGTTCGCGCCCAATGGCACTCTTGATGGCCTTTAGCGAGTCGTCGGCTAGCGCAAACCACCCGCTCACCTGGTCTCTGATTGCCGAGCTCACCTGCACATATAGCGGCTGGGGATGGCTCCATTGCCGCCGCCCGCCGCATGGTCGAGCTCTCGCGGGCGCCAGTTGTGTCGCTCTGACGGGCCCGAGCGTATGTCTGTGATCACTCAAACGAGTGTCTTCGAGGTGGTTGTTGTCTTTACTGTTGCAGCCCTTCGAGTGCGACAACTCTTTTTCGCCGTTTTCCATGTGATCCCGCCAGTCGTGCGGGTGGTGAGCGCAAATTAAACGCCTAAACTCGCGCTCCGGTCGGGCCGAGGCACATCCAGAGATCGACCAGGCGACTTGTTTAATGCGACCTAGTGTTCGAGCCGATCGATTCCGTTGGCCGACTGGTTACTGTGCGACGGCAGTCGTAGTTCGGGCGCCGACTTGATCGACTGGGTCTGGACCTCTCGCTCGCGGCTGACAGTGGGCGCGCCCGCCGACAGCTCCTCGTCGCTCACCACCAACACATCCACGCTCGTTTGTGCGCGAAACCAGGTGAGCCGCTTTTTCTCGCAACAGCCGACACAGCCCACAAGGTTTGCTCTCCGCATCAACTCTCGCTTTTGCTGCTCTTGCTCCTGGTGCTGCTTTGAAACCTCTGTTCCAGCCTCCGCCGGCCCGTTTTTCGGTCGCCGCGTCGGCAGGCCGTCAACAAACATCGTTTGGCTCACGCTCACGTGCAGCTCGCGGCCCAGTGAACTCAGTGGGCCCAGCGGAACTCGTGTCCTGGCCACTGCCTCGAGCAGCTCGTGGGCGGCGTCTCGCTGGCCGGCGCCTCCTCTCTGAGCTCCACCGAGTCGCTCGGGATACTCCACTCCCTGCTGGCCATCGTCTGCTGTGATTGTGGCTGTGGTTGTCGCTCTGGCTGTTGTTGCTGTTGGCGAGCGCGTCGGCGTCTGCGAGCCGGCGGCGGTCGGGTTTTTGCTCGCGCTCGCGGCCCGATGTCTCGTGAACAATTGCGCCAGGCCCCAGTGGGTTCTTGAGTCGTCCTCCGACTCGCCGCCTGTTGCGTAGCACAACAGGAACACCAGCAGGCCCGCCAGTGTGAGCGCCACAATGAACACGGACGCGTATAGCAGGAGCTCGCCTGCGTCGGCAGGTGGAGTTGTTGGATTGGGAGCTGCGGCTGGATTTGGCTCTAATTTGGCGCCCTCTTTTGCAGTCGACTCGTTGGCGTCGAGCGCTTGGACGAGTATGAACAGCATGATATTGAGAATAATCGACTACAATAATGAGGCCGCAGCGGCGTGGAGATTTGTCAGTGGTAGCCAAAGTGCAATTATTATACCGCTCGCTCGACGGGGCCCCGGCCGGGCGCCTCTGCTGAGCCACCACTCGGCCCTCCAAATAGTTTATATTCTCCTCCTAACTTTAACAGCCACTTTTGATGGCCACCACTCTGCCAATGGGTACGCTCACGCGGCCGGCCAGGTACAGCTCCTCCATATTGGCACTCCCGAGACGCAGGTTAATGAGGGCCAGACGATCAGGTGCGACATTCCGCTCGAGCTCGTGGACAAGTTTCGCGAAAAGTGCGACCTGACGCCGAGGCCCAACGCTGTGGAGGTGAAATGCGACCGGAATTTGCCTAGTAAAACCTCACACTCTTGTAATCTCTACATCAACAACGATCTTCTCAGTCGGAGCTGCAAACTCAACATGACCCTCAACTACTTCACGCCCCACGCACTGCTCGCCATGCACGCGAGCCCTCGGTGCAAACCACTCGAGGTGGATGTCACATTGGAAAACTTCTACTACGTCCCCGGGCCCATCTCGGCCATCTTCTTCAACATCGACACGCCCAATGTCTTGGTGGAGCGGCTCCGAATTCGCGGCGGTCGCATCAACAAGTCCGACAATATTCAGGGCGGCGCCATCGACCCCAAGGCATTCAAGAGCTTCCTGGAGGCCTTATTTCCCAGGAGCGAGCTCACGATCGCCTCCATCAAGTCCGAGGATCCCATCATAGAGAGTCAATATATTTTCCGTTCCATCCAAGAGGTGCGCATTGAAGACTCCAGCTACGCGGGTTGCAACCAAGGAGGTGTGCAAGTCATCAACCCATCGGTGTTTGTCATGCGCAACATCGACTTCAGCAGAGGCTCCATTCAGTCCCGAGCGATCACCATCACCTGGCTGCCCGAGTTTTGCGCCAACAGCTCTCAGGTGGAGATCGAGTTCAGGAATGCCTTCAGGCTGAACCAGCTGAGTCCGGACTCCATCGGCATCAAGAACGGCTGCTCGGACGCCAGCAAGCTCAAGGTCAAGCTCATGATGCTCGAGAACCACTTCTGGCCCACGATGCCGCGCACCATCATCGAGCCCATCCTAAACGATCTCCTCTCCCAGAACGCCACTCAACTCGAGTTCCAGTTCGAACAAATCGACTGCTGTCTCGAGAGCAACCACTGGTTCTTCAATTTCGCCCACCGGCCCGGAAGGAACGCCTCGCTCGCCAACTACCAAGTCCACTGCCAGGATCTCGGCTACAATGTGGACCGCATCGAGTCGGTGGCCGCGCTCAAGGAGGCCTGCGAGCGGCGCAATGTGGTGCCCATCTATTTGATCGCCATCGGCGTGATTGTCTCGCTGGCCCTCCTTCTGGTCGTCTTCAGTTGCATCTGCTTCTTCTATGTGTTGCCCAGACGGCGCGCCGCCGAGGCTGCCAAGAACGCCAAGGCCGGCGCCCAGAGTCCCACCGGCAGTGACGACGTGATCGAGATGAACAGCAGCGCAACCGATATTCCGCCCACCAGAGCCTTGACCAGCTCCGCGCCCACAATGCGATCCGAATTTGGGGGCGCAAGTGGCTTTAAGCTCCTCACCTCCAAGAGCCCCGCCAAGTTCAACCTTCCCAAGCCCCAGGGGGGTAGCAAACAACTACAACGATCAAAAAATCGGAAGCAGAAAGCTCACAATCGCAAGGCCTCGTCGCCTGCGTCATCCCCCAAGAAGCCCAGAGGAACTGAGGCGCAAACGGGCGCTCCACAGCAAGAGACAAGTGTTCGCACCATTGCCACCCAGAACTCTCCCGCCGTGATCGTCACCAGCAACGAGTCTAACGATCGTGGTGTCCGAGGCTCGAAGAGTGCGTCCAAGACTCCCGGGATACTGAAGCTTCTTAAGGCTTCAAGCAAGACAGACTCGAACCGCAAGAAAGGCTCCGACCGTATGTCGTCCGTGTTTCAAACAATCTCCTGATGGAAATAAATCAACCCTAAATTTTGCCCTCATGAAGGCGACAAGTTCACCTGCTTTACCCCTCTTGAGTTTGTTGGTGTTTTTCCCTGCGACCTCTCGCCTTGTCCGTTGCCTGTCTCGTGTGACCCACTAGTTCAGGTCACCTTTCACAGGCCGCAGCTGTCGGACACTCACTCCAGTCCGATGGTTGGTCTGAGTCCGAAGGTCTCAGGTGGCGGACGTGAACACAGAGGACACAATTAGCTGGACCGGATGCCGCGCGCTCGATGGGCTGGAGAGCGCACCAAAAAATACTCGTCTTCTGACCAGACGCCAACTCTCGTTTGCGCTCGCCCGAAGTCGGCCCAGCGCAAGCCCAGCGCTTTTGTGAGGACCGCCGGCGACTCTCATATGTTAAGTGCTCGATGATTAGTGCCTGGCTCGTGGTCGTCGTTGTAGTTGCAATCTCGGCCCTGGTCTCGCTCGGCTCGATGGGTCTCGTTTATGCCGTGCGCAATTGGCGCCGCGGTCGGCGCCTTCGGCGCAGTGCAACCGGCGACTACGATTCCAAGTGGGCCAAGTGCGAGTTCATCATCGAGGACGACATTAGCAATGGACGCGAACTCAACAAGTTGCCCGCCATGAGCTACTCACGACGCGAGCTCGCGCCCACTAGCAAATTCCACTATGTGGCCGGCCACGTAAATCTGGACCCAGTCTCGGTGGACACGTCCCTGAAGCTGATGAACTGTTGCCAGTGTCAGGGCGACTGCAGCTCCGCGAACGAGTGCCAGTGTGCGCGTCTCAGCCAGGTGGGCGCCTACTATGACGCCAACGGGCGCCTCCATCCGGAATACCTGCTCAACTCGGGCAATGCCATTCGCGAGTGCAATGCCTTGTGCGCTTGCAATCCTAAGCTATGCAAGAATCAGGTCATCCAGAAGGGCAGTCAACTGCATCTCGTGCTCTTCAAGACCAAACTGCGCGGCTGGGGAGTCCGCACGCTCCAACACATCAAGAGGGGCACCTTTGTGGGTGTTTACAGCGGCGAACTGATCACTATGGAGGCGTCTCGATATCGTCAGGACGACACCTACCTGTTCAATTTATCCAACGCAGTTATCAAAGAGTCCGCTCATGACGAGACTGAGGAGACGCCGGCAAAAGACGATGTCACGGGCCCGTCGTCGGGACCTCCGGATGGGGATCGGTCCTCAACCTCTTCCGTCCGAAATTCGCCCAAAGCCGATACTGAAGAGCAAATTGATGAACACAAACCATTTGAGATGCATGCGACTCCGATTGAACCACAACAAGCGAGCTTAGAATGTCATGAACTCGGACTCGAAAGGTCGAGGCAGGAGGAGCAGGAGGAAGAGGAGCTGGTCGAACAAGAGCCATCCTACGAGGAGCAGTCCATTGAGTACGTCGAGGAAGCAGTGGATGAGCAGAAGATCGATCAAACCACAGACATCGATCACAAGCAACAACAGGCTCACGGGGACCACTTCGTATGCGACGCCAAATACTACGGCAACTTCACCCGCTTCATCAATCACTCTTGCGAGCCCAATGTCATCGGCCTGCGCTCCTTCACTACTCACCAAGATACCCGTTTCCCGCACATCGCCTTCTTCACCAATCAAGACATTCCGGCTGGCGATGAGTTAACGCTTAGTTACGGCGACAACTATTGGCTAGTCAAGTGTTACCGCGACAAAGTTTACTGTCTCTGCAAGTCGGCAAGCTGTCGTTTCAACAAGAAGACACTCGACCATACTGCGCAACAGCATGCAGCCCAAACACAAGCCACGAGCCAGACGCCACGGGGAGAACGGTAAATGCATTGAAGATCCTTTGGTTTTGAAGAATGTTGTTGTTCTTAGTTGTAAGCTTTGTTCTTAGTATCTATTAAATCACAGTATGCATTTGCATTGAAGACATCAGGCAGCCTTCGCATGAGTATTGCTCGAAACGTGAGCTCTGTAGAGTCGTAGATCCGACTCACTGGGTAAGAGTCTACTCACTGATTCCAATAAACCTCCATATTCGCGCGCCAAGTTGTCCCAATAAGTAGACCCAGAGTTAATGTTGCATAATTCCATTGACGTCTCCATCTCCGAGCAAGCCGAGCGAGTATGCTTGTTGGTCTGCGTATCACAGGTCATTCTCGCGAATCCCTTGCAATCGAGGGCTTTGCCTACATTCACATAACTCCTGTACAAATCACTATCGCTTGTATTGAGGGTAGGCTCCGAGATCTCGCAGTAGTTATCTGACGCGGCGTCTGCATTACTGGTTGGATATATATCTAGCTCGCTCAGATAACGAACCATCGAGTAGCCTTGGCCAGATTGTCTGGAAAGTTGAGAGCTTTCGTTTTGGGCACCACCGGCAAGAAGGAAGGAACTAGTGTTCACGGCTGTTGGATGTGTGCTTAGGTCGTCGAAAGTACTTCCATCGTCGTCATCAGCGTCACTGTCGATGAACGATGATAGCTCACTGCTCGTGCTGCTCGCTCCCGAAGGAAGCCCATAGACAGACGGGTTCGGCGGAAGCTTTTTGTTTGTGTGCATCTGCACTCGCTCCTTGAGTTTGCCAGGTGCAGATCGCAAGCAGAATGGACTATCACTTCTAGATCCGCTTGGCATGTAGTCACGGATTGTGTTTAGGATCTGATTAGAGAATAAGGACGACATGAGTGTTAATTCGTAGGGCCGATACGCCTCGAAGAAATAGTCGACCCGTTCCTCGAGTGTCATGTGATCGGGGCGCACTTCAACACTATAACACTGTGTCTCCTTGTCAAACTCGTTATAAGCGCGTGGTAGACTGCGCAGGTATTTTTTATCCCACCATTGCCTGTATGATTGTAGTCGGTGAGTAGCAAGGTCGAATATCTGTAGAAGTTGTGTATTGTGTAGGTAGTAGTCACTGGCGGCATTGTTGAGTATGGATTGGGCGTTGGTTGGAAGTGCTTGGCGCACTCCAAGGAACAGATTGATCACATTTTGTTTCTCAGCATCTGAAAAGGTATTGCTATAGTAGCGCGATAAAGTTTGCATAATCTCACTCGAATGTGAAGTTATGGGTGCAACTTTTCTGTAGGTCTTGACACGATGAACTAGTTGTGAGCCGCCATATTGCAAAGCAATTGTGTCACCATGGTCCTCATATAACTGCTCGAGTAGACGGATAGCGTCGGTCTCATAGTTGAGGTGCGGCTCAATCAAAACTCCGAGGGCCTGTAGCTGAAAGGCTAACGCAACCTTCCCCAAGACAAATTGAGCTGTGTTAGTGCGATCCAAACTGTCCACACAGTTGACACGCACTACACCATTCTGTAGACACTGACCATTGCGCAACCGGTAACCTCCTATCCGGGTAGAGCTTGGTTTCCTCGTGAAAGTTCGCTGACGTAGGTGGAAAGTGTATGTATTGTCATAGTTTGTGCGACGAGCCGAGCGCCAGCTCTGGAAGATACCAGTGACTCTGACTATATTAAATCCAATTTTCTCGAGTCGCTGCATAACATTCTTGTTCTTGGACTTGTTGCATCTTGCCATATCGAAACAAATCATGCGAATAATGTGTTGCTGAGGGAGAAACTGATTGAGGTAACATACTGAAGAACTCAACATATCATTCAGTATGCTCTCGTGAGGTTTCTTCTCTTTCTTTTTGATGAGGTTTAGTACAACAATGGGAGACCCGTAACGAGCCAGTAGATCATTGAAATGTTTTGCAGTTGGCTCGTGATACGGGTCAACATAGTCTTGAACAATCTGAGGTTTCGCGACAATCTTGGTCACATCTTGAGACCAACGATCAGGCAATGAGCCTCTCATCTGCACGAAAGATGTGAAATAGCCTTGCGAAAAGTCGGACACAGAGGCGTCATGGACAATCTGCTCGGTTTCGACCTCATTTGCCACATCACCTTCAAGGTTGAGACCCCTCTTCAAGAACCTAGTGCCACAATAATTTTTTGAACGTCTAGCTATAAGCGTTACATAAATCGGTTTGCCGTGGACACAAATGTTAGCTTGTGCAACAAACCCATGCGTCAGGTATATCTTCCAATCATCATGAAGCCCTGTAAAGTCTATAAGATGCGAGTTCCATAAGAAACGAAAACATGGTTTCGTCTTGACTGGGACCACATCGCATGATACATGATCGATGTCCAGTCTCTCGTCGCTTTTTGGGTCCTCATGTGGATGGCTTGTTGCTGATCTCTCCTTACCCTTGATATATTCTTGGATGAATCGTGCTGGCCTTATCGGGGAGAGGTTATATTGCAACGAGTGTGTTATATCGTAAGAATAGCTAAAGTAAAAGTTGCTACTCAAATCAACACTACTGAAGGCGCGAACATAACGACTCTCCTCCGTGACGAACTCTTTAGGTTGCACGTTAGGGATATAAACCAGTTTTGTATCTTCGACTTTATAAATCGTATGGAAGCCGATTGAGGCAACCCTGCGCCTTTTTATGATTAGTATCAAGTAGTATCCATGTAGAAAGCGAACGAATCCAAGCAGTCCGAAGGAGGAAACTGTCTTCGTTACTCCTGGCTGACTGGCGGTGGTTCTATTACCATAGTCAATTCGCATCAATAGATCTCGGATTTCTTGATAGTTGTACTCTACCCGATCATCTATAAGAACGAGATCATCTTCGGTTCGGTCTATTTTCAGTACCTTGAAAGCTGTTTGAGTGTTATTGGACCCGATGAGGTAGTAACGGCTATGTGTTGTGTATAGAGCGATACGTTGGACCCAGTTCACTGGTTGTATCTGAACTTTCGGACGGCGAGCCATAGCACTAATATATTCACCAGGTGGTCACGTGACCATTATCGTGCATTTGTATATCAACCTTTTGGAACACGAGTGTCAAAAAGTGAATTGTTCGGAAATGTCGATTGAGAGTTGACAATTTGTCGATGGAGAAGAATAACATAAGAAAAAGCCGCGCGTCGCAAAAGGTGAAATCATCACCCGCGCAGTCTAAATGAAATACCTTCAGAAGTTTTGAGAGAGCCTCAATAATCTAACCAAGAGTGAATCATAAGCGATTGTTTACTAATAACAATACTACTGACGTCTCTGTCTGGTTCCTGGTTTTGCTTTGGTTGTCGTAGTTGGTATCGGGCCGGTTCTTGATCGAATTGCCTCCTCAAAATCGCTCATATATCCCTCACCATCTACACTCTCTAGATTTTCTAATCGACCGTTCGTGAGTGGTGCGGAGCTGCCTGTTGGGCCGCCAGCTGTTGGAGGAGCTGACATTGTTTTGTAAACTTGGAAAGCTTGAGCAACCATTCTATTGATGTCGCTAGCGTCAGATGGTAGTATGAGCGTATTATTGGTCCTGGCGAGGTTGGAAAAGGCCTTCACATACTGTTCAGCGATCAAGAATGCCGCAGCATCGGCTTTGATTGCATTGGATACTGATGTTAAGGCATCAGCTTTCGCTTTTGCCCGAGCTTTGATTGCAGTAGCCTCACCATTAGCGACATTGATCTCAGCATCGCGAGTTCCCTCAGACTCAAGAATTCGAGCTCTTCTCCTCCTCTCAGCCTCCACTTGCAGCTGCATCGCATCTTGAACACGAGTGGGCACTTTGATGTCACGGATTTCATATCGCAAACACGATATGCCCCATGGACTAGTGGCGTCATTGATCGCGCCTACAATGATAGTGTTGAGAGATTCTCTTTCCCTGAAAACTGAGTCTAATTGAATTTTACCTATTTCTGATCTCATGGTCGTTATAGCCAGTTGTGTGACGCTAAACTCAGGATCCTCTATATTGTATGATGCCCTGTATGGGTCGAAGACTTTGAGGTACAGCACACCGTCTATCGTGAGGGTAACGTTATCTGCTGTAATGGCAGACTGTGGAACTATTTCGAATGCCATCTCTTTGAGACTTTGAACATATCGGACGCGATCTATGAAAGGCAACAACAGGTTCACACCGGGCTCTAGGATCTTGTGGAACTTTCCCATGCGTTCTACTACCCATGCTTCTTGATGAGGAACAAAAACAACAACAGTATTGTAAGGTAGTGTGTGTCGGTCTCGTACTGCAGAATAATTGATACCGGCATTGAGGGTTGTGAGCTGGGAATAAGTTATGCAAGGTTCTCTAGAGGATTGTGCGTATGCTGGCAGTGAAACACCAGTTATTGGCCTACATTTGTGGGCTGCGCCGAAGAGGACCCGATGTCCGATCCTACGAGCGGTGCTAGTCAACATCCTGACTAATTCACTCACTATCCCTCTCTGTCGCTATGGTCGGCTTTTGATGGGACAATTCACCTGTTCTATCAATGTAGAGATCGTTGGCTGAATGTGACCCGAAGAAACCAACCAAAGTTCGTAGATAATAGGCCTCTTAGAAGACGCGTGGTCAAAATCTTTGCTGTGGGTTGGTGTGGGCCACTTATGAGCGATTTTTAGCTGCTCGTTCATAGGCGTTCATAAAATCTCACCCAGTCATGTGCGCGTCAATGAACGTTTCTATGAACGCTTTGTGGACGTTCTAAGCCGAGTGAATGTTTCTTCTTTCACGAATACTTTGCGTCCTGAACGGTTGTCGCCATTTTGAGTCAAAGAATCCCGGTGATAAATCCCAGAGCCCCATGACCACGACACAGACGGTCCGCTCGAAAGTGTCCAGAAAAGCGTTCGTAAACAGGAAAAATGTTCATCGGGTTGAAAACGTTCACCAAGCGTTCATAGAAACGTTCGTCGGCCGTATGATGAAGATGTGCGATCCCGTGAACGCCTATGAACGAAAGACTCAAATCGGTTCATGAGCGCCGTCACTACCGTGGGTCTCATGGAACTTGCATTGCCGGGTCCATGCGCAAAAAGTTTGACTGACGCGAGGCACGTGTTCGTCTATTGACAAGCAAAAGGGGTCAAAAGATTTCACACTCCCCCACAATTGGCCTAGATACCTTAATTTAATCTTTATTTCAAGGTCAACGTAACAATGTCTAACGCATCAACGCCTTTGTAACTGCCTTGGCGTCCAGTTGCTTGAGGTCGCGGTATGTTTGACCAACACCTACGAAAACAATTGGCTGTCCTGTTACATATGTCATAGATATAGCAGCGCCCACCTGATCATCAATAGTGTCGAACTTAGTCAGAACTATACCATCAATCGCGGACCTTGAAGAGCCTTCGACGCGGCAGCCACAGTCGAGCAACGACTTATTGAATTTAGTCAGCTGATCCACAGCCTCGTTGCCGACAAGCGCTTCTCCGACAAAAAGTGTCAAATCTGGCACATTGATCTTGATAAGTTTTGCTAGTTGTCTCATGAGTGGTTCGTTGTCTTGCATACGTCCAGCAGTATCAACCATGACACAATCAAATTGATTGTTTCTAGCGTAGTTAATCGCCTCCATAGCGATAGCTGCGCTATCGCGTCCGTAGCCCTTCTCGAAAAGCTCAATCTTGACGGAAGCGTTCTTACCCCTTTCGTGAATCGACTTCAGAGCCATGACATGAGTTTTGAGTTGTTCGATAGCACCTGCTCTGAAAGTATCGCAAGCAACAACAAGTACCTTGACCTTGTTATTGATCAACCAATTGGCGATCTTAGCTAGGTTAGTCGACTTGCCCACACCGTTGACGCCACAGAAAACGATAACATATGGTGGCTTGTTCTTTGCCTGGATCTCTCGCAGAATATTGATACTCCTGTTCGGGTTCAGTATGTTCAAAATTGCCTCTTGAAGAGCATCACGAGCAAATTTCTTCAAATTGAGCCAGCTGTTAACAGTTTGACCTTCCAGCTTAGCACCTACACTCGTGCAGAGATCTTCAGCCGTTTCTGCAGCTACATTCTTAGAGGTCAAATGATCTCTGAGTTGATCTAGAACCGGCTTCAAGTCTTCCTGAGTGATGGTCTTGTTGTATGAGATGGACTTCCAAATAGACCCAAAGTAAGACGACTTGCTGACATTGTTGGCGACTGCGTTGTCGCCATCTGGCATCAGCTCTTCTTGTTCTTCGTCATCATCAGAGCTTTCGGAATCGGTCATCTCCAGCTTGGTCTCAATGTCGGCAGAGGTAAGATTCGATGCGATGTTCTTATTCAAGGAGGCAATGTTCACGTTGTCGCAGTTGCCGTTGGTATCAGCATTCGTGGCTGGCTTCTTGCTGAAATCGAATTCATCTGGGTTCGAGCCCGACAATTCCCATTGACGGGCTGCTTTACCTTTGGCGCTGGCCTGTTTTTTGGCTATATTCTTCTCAGCCGATGCTTTCTTGGCGGCGGCCGCAGCTCGAACTGCAATCGGCTCAACCTTTGGTGCCACAGGCTGAGGTGCAGCTGCAGCAACTGGAGCCGACACCTTGGGCGCGTCTTTCTTCACAACCATAGAGGCAATGGTCTTCTTTGACTTGGCACTGTCTTGGAATGTACGCATAGGCTCTTGTTTGGGTTGAATAGTCTTGCTGTTTGTTGACTTGACACATTTTTCATAAGTGTTGTCAAACTCGAGCGTGAAGTCAAGTATGCTGGACTTATCGATAAGTAGATCACAGAATTCCAATCGTTTCTGTTTCTTGGAAACCTTTGCGGCAAGTTCACTGAAATCCGTATTGCACTCCGGCTGCCTGAAGAGTTTCCTCAGCTTAGAGGCTTGTTTGGCAAAGGTTGCATTGAGCACCTTGCGCAGGTCAAAGTCAGAGTACTTATCCCTGAATGCGAGTTGTATGTCGCTGAGGAACTTGTCCACATAGCTAAGTTGTAGAAACTTTTGATAGCCGACGACATAGACGAGCTCGAACTCGTTGTCTAGCAGGTACTTGATCTGCAAATGGTCCGTCTGGTAATGGCCTGTTCGCTCCTCGAGGAACACGTGCTTGACAAGCCCGTTGACGACCTGTTCAAGCGACTGGTTCATCGTGGCAAACAGGACAATGCCTGACTTGCTGAAGATGACGAAAAACTCCAACATGTTGACGGAGATGATGATGGTGGTGGTGGTGGTGGTGGTTGTGTTGGTGGTGTGACGCTAGTTTCGATTGATGCTTTATGTCTATGATCGTCGAGACGGCAAATGGATCATCGACGAGGTAGTCGAGGGAATAGTGTGAGAGAATAGCGTGTGATATGGTGTTTGGGTCTGGTGATAGCCTAGAATAGTAAGAGTGAAAGGGCCAAGGCGAAGCAAGAGCTAGAGTGTTATTTGCAGACGTCAGATGGC